>JAKUCV010004189.1:19518-31533 GCA_028386065.3 Turnera subulata | reverse complement strand
AAAGGCATTACCAACCATTCATACAACCCATACTTAGTTTTAAATGCAGTCTTCCATTCATCTCCAATTTTCATGCGAATTTGATGATATCCACTCATGAGATCAATCTTAGTAAATATGCATGCACCATGTAATTCATCAAGCATATCATCTAACCTAGGAATAGGATGGCGATACTTTACCATTATTTTATTAACGGCGCGACAATCGACACACATTCGCCATGTTCCCTCCTTCTTTGGCACTAGAATCACAGGCACAGCACAAGGAGAGAGGCTCTCACGAATCAGCCCCTTAGACAACAAGTCCTCGACTTATGTTTGTATCTCCTTTGTCTCCTCCGCATTGGCCCTATATGCTGGCCGGTTAGGAATTTGAGCTCCGGGAATGAAATCAATTTGATGCTCAATGCCCCTTAAAGGAGGCAACTCCCTCGGTAATTCTTCCGGGAAGACATCCATATAATCCTGCAAAAGAGAAACAACACAACTAGGCAATTCGGGATTAAGGTCAGCTTGATTAAAATAAGCACCCTTGAATAAGAGCACTAACACTCCCCTCTTTTCTTCACAAGCTACCCTCATCTCTTTCATAGATGCGTAGAAATTTTGTTTCTTCCTTCCCTCTTTTTTTCTCTCTTTGGTGTCGACAACACCCTCTCCTTTTCCTCTCTCTTTTTCTTTCTTTTCCTCTCCTTTTGCATGACTCTCAGTCATCCTCTCTTTCTCACCATTGGGAGCCAATTCGGCATCCTTCTTCCTTTGCCATTCCTCCATACTCCTCTTCATATGCATTTGATCAAGATACACTTCTTGTGGAGTCAATGGAGCAAGTAACACCTTCCTATCTCCCATGGTAAATGAGTACCTATTTTTGAATCCATCATACACAACTCTCCTATCATATTGCCATGGCCTTCCTAGCAAGATATGACTTGCCTGCATAGGTACAACATCACATAAAATCGAATCAGAATATTTTCCAATAGAGAAGGATAGAAGAATCTGCTTGTTCACTTTAACTTCTCCCATGTCATTCAGCCATTGTAGCTTGTACGGTTTTGGATGCTTTTGCCACTGTAACCCCATACGATCCACCAACATAGAGCTTACTACATTAGTGCAACTTCCGGCATCAATGATCAAGCTACAAACCTTGTCATTAACCAAACACCTAGTATGGAAAATATTATCTCTTTGCTCGATCTCATCTTCCTTTGCTTGAGCATTTAAAACTCTCCTCGTGATAAATAGCTCTCTTCCCCGAAAGCTATCTTCAGCCTCCACATCATAATCGGCTTCTATATCTTCCAATTCGGGCATATCATGCAGGGTAGGGTCGTCTTCTACCTCCGCCTCAACATCAGAAAAGAACTCGCCACCTCGAGCAATTATCACTCTCTTGTTTGGACATTGAGATGCAATATGTCCAAGCCCCAAACACTTGAAGCACTTGATTTGCCTTGTAGGAGTAGTAGAGTTCGACTTGTAGGATGTAGAGGAACTTGGCTTAGATGTAGTAGAGGGTGTCTTGAAATCGGCAACCCTAGCTTTCTCCTCTCTTGGCTTCTCTTGTTGCCTCCCATCCCTCACATTCCACCTTGAATTCCAATTGGATGAATAAGAATAGGCACTCTTCGGCACTTTCTCCTTTAATTGCTTCTCTATTTTGATGGCAGTTGACAACATCTCCTCCATGTCTAAGCAATTTTGCAAGTCGACTTTGTGAGCAACGTCTCTATTCATCCCAGCAAGGAATCTCGCCATAGTGGTCTCTCTATCCTCATCAATGTTTGCCCGAATCATGATCTTCTCCATCTCCTTGTAATATTCTTCAATGCTCCTAGATCCTTGTCGCAATGTTTGGAGTCTTTGATGCAACTCCCTATAGTATGATCGGGGAACAAACCTCTTCCTTAGGATCCTTTTCAACTCCAACCAACTATCAATAGGATCCTCTCCAAGGCGCAACCTATCACCTTCAAATCTGTCCCACCAAACCAAAGCATAATCAGTAAACTCAACCACAGCTAATCGTACCTTCTTTTCTTCGGAATAATTGTGGCAAGCAAAGATTAATTCCACTCTCTTCTCCCATTCGAGATAGACTTCAGGATCTTCCTTTCCTTGGAAAGAAGGAATTTTAAGCTTAATGCTCCTAAGATCATTATCTCCACGATCTCTTCGGTCATCCCTCTCACGCCTCCCATGCCTACCATGCTCTCGGTCTTCTTCGTCATCTCCATCATATAATCGACCTCTTCTTGGCGGTGGTAGGTGAACTCCTCCTCCTCTCCTAAGCGGTGGGGGAAACTGGCGCATTCTTGCAGCAGCGGGACGGTTATCGTCCTCAACATCATCAACATCTCGGGGCTCCTCCCTAACTCGTTGATGGCGTGGGGGTTGGTCAACGGGTGCTTCCTCTCTTGGCGCCACCCTTGCAGTAGAAAGCTCTTGAATGGATTGTGCTTGTTGATCCATTCTAGCGCTCAACTCCTGTTTCATCTCAGCAAAACGAGCATCCATCTGCTTAAACAACCTCTCCAACACCTCCATAGATGCGGACGCCTCCTCACCATTATTGCTTCCGCCTGATCCAACCATGGTATAGTACCTACAAGAAACTTGTTAGTAATAAAAGCTCCTCACGTGTGTCTCTCGTGTTTGTCTCTCGTGGCAATTCGATGAAACACTCGCCTTTTACCTCTCTTGAAATCTCACTTTGTTTATTCTTTGGGATCAGTAAATCTTATCAAATAATAAACAAACCTGCAACACTTCAAGAAAGAGTCAAAGATTTCCTATCAAGAAAAAGACAATTCGAATTCTAGAGGCAAATTAACTCCGGAAAGAAAAGATAGTCACACACAAAGAACAAGAAACTTGTATGTGATGAATATTGCAGTAATCGAACAATATGAAACAAAGATTGCTCAATTAGAAAAGCTGAAATAAAGAACACAATCAAGTAAGCAGAATCAAAGAAAGTTACCCAACTAGATACCCTAACAACCCGCGGAAAGTATCCCAATCAAGCAAATTCCTGCAAATTCAAATCAATACTTGCCGAAATCCTTCAATCACCAAGTCGATTTCACCCTTCTTTTTTTTTTTTTAATTAATTGCTGCCACCAAATCGATTCCAACAATCAACAGAAAACAATCAACCGAGAAATTCAACTTCTCCACCAAATCGACTTCACAATTGCAGTAACCTTTTTTTTTTTTTATAAATTGAAATCGACAAGACTAACAATAAAAGAGAAACAAATCGAATTTTTTTTTTATATAAATTTCGGCAACACAAGGAACACAAAGAACGGAAAACTAATTTGCAGAAAAGTAAAGGGATACGTAGTTGAAATTGATACCTAGGCTCCGCTACCAAGATGATACGGCAACAATACCAGAACAAAGCTAGATAGCACCTCCAAATCAATCAAAGTCTCCAAGATCAGCAACCAATTCAACCAAATTAGGGTTTCAGCAAATACCTCTATCACCTCAAAACACAACAAAGGCGTTAAGCAACAATAGAGTAATAAAAGCTAGGAATCTTGAATACGCCACAAGCAAATCAATCACTTGATAAGTAAACACAATCCCTCAAATAAACAAGAAGAAATCAATTCTACTTGCAAATAACCAAGGTAATGAAAACCTCAAACTTTATTATCAAATAGCAAGAATAATGTGTGTTATAAAAAGAACCCTAAAGACCCTATATATAGGCACCCAAGTCGGCCACATGAGCAACCCTTGCCGACTTGGAGTTGTCTCCTAACTCCTTGGCCAAGTCGGCCACACCTCCTAGTTGGACTAGGTTTTAACTTTTAATCCAACAACATATTGGACTAATTAAACCCAACAAAAATAACCCATAATTGTTTATGACCCAAATAACAAAATAACCCAATGAAATAAAAGACCCATGCCGAAATTATTTATTGTTTTATATATAATAAAATCGGCAACTTAAATTATAAAATAAAATGGATATGTCGACATGGGGCCCACATGCTCCAGTCGACTAGGCTTCTTCTCCAATGACAGAGACACATGTTGGTTTCTTCTTGTACTCTTCTCCAAGCTTGATCATCTTGTCTTCTTGCAATTCTTGATTTATCAAAGCTTGAACAAAGTGCAGCATGTGGTTCTTGATCATCTTCAATCGAGCCCGTGTGATTGGTCCTTGAGGCAAGCTAATGGCGCAATCTCCATCATTAGCTCCACTTGGTGCTTGCTTGCTTGCATCATTCCCTCCCTCCTCAAAAGGATTCGCCCTCGAATCTAAACCTACAGTGTCAAAGGGAGGAAGTGATACGGCAACACTACCAGAACAAAGCTAGATAGCACCTCCAAATCAATCAAAGTCTCCAAGATCAGCAACCAATTCAACCAAATTAGGGTTTCAGCAAATACCTCTATCACCTCAAAACACAACAAAGGCGTTAAGCAACAATAGAGTAATAAAAGCTAGGAATCTTGAATACGCCACAAGCAAATCAATCACTTGATAAGTAAACACAATCCCTCAAATAAACAAGAAGAAATCAATTCTACTTGCAAATAACCAAGGTAATGAAAACCTCAAACTTTATTATCAAATAGCAAGAATAATGTGTGTTATAAAAAGAACCCTAAAGACCCTATATATAGGCACCCAAGTCGGCCACATGAGCAACCCTTGCCGACTTGGAGTTGTCTCCTAACTCCTTGGCCAAGTCGGCCACACCTCCTAGTTGGACTAGGTTTTGACTTTTAATCCAACAACATATTGGACTAATTAAACCCAACAAAAATAACCCATAATTGTTTATGACCCAAATAACAAAATAACCCAATGAAATAAAAATACCCATGCCGAAATTATTTATTGTTTTATATATAATAAAATCGGCAACTTAAATTATAAAATAAAATGGATATGTCGACATGGGGCCCACATGCTCCAGTCGACTAGGCTTCTTCTCCAATGATAGAGACACATGTTGGTTTCTTCTTGTACTCTTCTCCAAGCTTGATCATCTTGTCTTCTTGCAATTCTTGATTTATCAAAGCTTGAACAAAGTGCAGCATGTGGTTCTTGATCATCTTCAATCGAGCCCGTGTGATTGGTCCTTGAGGCAAGCTAATGGCGCAATCTCCATCATTAGCTCCACTTGGTGCTTGCTTGCTTGCATCACACGGGCCTGACAATGCAATTGGATGGAAAAGCGGCTACATTGTATAATGGATAGAGTGCGTGATTGATAGGGAGATGACCTTTACCTAGCAGGCTATAAGGATGAGTGTTATAGCTACATTAAAATTCTTTATTACCCGATGGATAAAAACGGTAACCCACCTCCACTACATAACCTCCTTCCTTATCCAACCTTACCTCACAACCGATTTTCTCGCCATCATTCCCACAATCAAAGTCTTCCTCAAATTAACCTTTCAGTTACCCAAATGGGAAGAACTAAAACCCCTACAAAATCTCAAAACACCGAAACCCCTGTCCTTCCTTCTCCTGCCCCAACTATTTCAAAGACGTCTACAACCAGAGTTACAAGACACTCAAAACCCCCTCCATCAACTCCATCTACAAGACCACCAAATACTGTATCAAAACCTCGTTAAAAGCAAAAACACTCCTCTCCAAAGATGTCTTCCACACCTTCAAACCCACCTGAACCAATCACTGACTAAGAGGTTGCAAAAACTCTTGCAAATATTGCAGCCTCCACAGATGAGTTCCTATCCTAGATTTGAATTCCTCCACACCTCACTGATTCCATTGAGCAGACAAAATTTCGTGCTCTGAAGAGATCGATGATTGATCACTTTGTAAAGGAACTTGATCTCGAGAAGCAGGCCAAGGTACTTGAGCTTGTTCAAAAACCAACCCTCACTTATTAACCTTCCTCCTGCTCACAATCCATCCATTACCCAGAATATCTTTGAGGTTCCTCCTAACCCTATACCTGAAAATCAACCAGAGAACCCTAGGAACTCATCTGAGAAAACTCTCTCAGATGATCACACTCCCTTAGCCTAGAAACATCCATCCAAAAGAGCCAAAACCACTGCTACTAAGAAATCCACTCGACTTGAAAAGCTTATGGCATCTGCGATGCCAAAGCGGACGCTAAGGGACAGCACTCGGGTACAAAGGCTGAAGACAACTGTGTCCAGAAAAGGAAAAGAAAAGGTGGCTTATGAGGTTCCTGAGTCGGAGGAAGAAGATGATGATGATGAAGTTAATCCAGATGTAACCCCTGATGGAGTAACAAGGGATACACCTATGGTGCCTGAGGACGAAGAAGAAGAATTTGAAAGTGAAGAATGCTACGAACCATTGGTCAAGCATGTCAGCAAGTCAGCGAAACTCTCCAGGTCCAAAATGAAGCCTGAGAAGATTGTTGATGATGAGGAGGAAGAGAAGGATCCCGCTGGAATCGTGGGTAGTGATTTCAAATTTCTGAAATCTGTTTCTGTCCACTTTGAGGATTTGATTGGGTCTGCTGTTATGGAAATAGTAGAGCGGGCTCAACTCACCACACTAGCCACTCTTCAGGTATCTGCTTATGAATCGTTGGTTCAGGATTTTGACACAAATATGTTACCTAAGCATGATGATATTGGTCACGTTATTGGTCTTCAAAGCACGATTTGTGGGATCTCTGTCTTTGTCAATGCCAAATTGATTAGGAAGCTGCTGAAATTGAAGAAAGGATCTGTTAGGTACTTTAACACTACCTCTGGAAATCCTGTCAATATGCCCGACACACCTAGCGTTTCTGAGCAAAGGAAGTTATTATTTGGGCAGTCCACCAAGAAGGGTTCCTATTTGGATCTCTGTCCCGAGCATAGGTTGGTTCTTTATTTTATCACAAGAGTCTTAATTCCCCGTGGAGGACACCAGACCTTGCTTAAGACTTATGACATGTGGCTTCTGGGTTGTATGCTGATGAATAGTCCTATTGACTATGGGTACATCATCTTTCACCATCTTCATCTCTCTGCTGCTCGACCTTATAGAAGCCTCATCACCCTGATTGCATGTCACTTTGGTGTGATTCCCATCAAAGCGCATCATCCAGTACTTGGTGACTCCATCTGCACTGCCACTCTTAGCAAAATGAACCTAAAAAAGAATAGGCATGGGGTTTTCTATGTGGTTCAGCCGAGTGCCTCAAAGGATGCTCGCATTGAGGCTCTGATTGAGGAGATAAAGGATGTGAAGGAAGAGCTGTATGAGCATAATAGTATGTTGAAGAGAATTATAGAGATGGGAAAAGCTAAACTGGATCTGTTGGTTGCCGAGAATGAGGTTGAGACAACCGTTGAAGGAGATGAGGATGATGACGGTAGTGATGATGTTGAGTCCACTGATTCCTCGTCCGGCCAGAAATCTGCCAGTGTTTCACCTCTCATGGCTATCCAGATCTGATGCTCACTTAGGATCATGCATGTTTTATCTTTGCTTGCTCTTTATCATTGCTGTTAGTTGTTGCATTTGCGATGCCAATATGTCTTTTTGTCTGCTGTTATGTGGTTGTTATCTTTAATATCTGTTGCTGTTGTTTCTGTTATGGCTTCTTCCATACCAATCTGTCTGCCCTTGTTGTGCGTTTTGTGATGCCAAAAGGGGGAGAGAATACTAGGTTGCGGGAGAGATTTAGGTTTGGGAGCATGTGGATCTGTGTTTTTTTTCTACATGTTCATTCTTGATGCATGTGAAATATGCATAGTTTAGGGCATAATTTTGGACGCAAATTGTTCTAAATTCATTATGATTATATGCCTCCTATGCAATATTCCACTATATTCCTCCAATGTCCATCCCTTACTGTATGATTAGTGATTTCAGGTGCATTTTGATCAATTCAAGAGGATTTCATTGAAGAATGTGAAGATACAACATCAGCCACAGCATGAGCCTGTGACGGAACCTGTGTGCCTGTCCTTGAGGCTGTTGTTCATCGAGAATTCAATTGAAAGCCTCAAACCACCCTCAAATCACAAGATTTCCACTGAAGCTCATTGCCCTCACTTTGATCCGAGAAGTCCTCATGACACCTCATCATCGGCAGAAGATTGAAAGGAAAGTTGAAGAAGAACTGCAACAGACCCAGGCACAGCATCAGCCTGTGCGTCCTGCAAACCCAGAAATTGCAGAAGGAATATAAAATTTACACTACTTGCACCACCTGCTCCACAAACATAAACAAACATTCTCCTGACGTCCCAAAGCACTTTCCAAGGAAAAAGGAGTAAGCACATGCCACTCAGAGGGAATCCACCTTAAAGAACAATTATCCTCTACAAAGGGCACCTTGGAACTTACAATCCACCAATCAACTTACTGCCCATCACGCCTATCCTGACAACACACGCTGGAAAACTGACGAGCCAACTTGCCCAAACGCCCATACTTTCCAGCAAGTTGGGAGGAAGAAGAACGAGAGAGTTGCACCTACAAAAGAGGAAGGGAGAAAACACGAAAGGATGCAGAAACCCATCGACAAAGACAACCCTAAAATTTACAAAATTCCTGGAACAGAGGTGGGACCCAGAAACATGAAGGGTCCAAGGGAAACACGATTTTGCAGTCTTTCTGGGCAGTAATCGTGTAATCCCTAACCTCCAGATTGTCCAAAATACTATGCCATTCCATACTTCCATCTGTTTTGTAATTTCGATTATGAACTAAACAACCCCTTCTTAGGTTGAAAGGGTAAACATGTCTTTGATTTTAATGCAATAGATTGCTCGCATTATATTCTTAACCAGTCTTTCTTGTTTTGGTTGTTGCAAACTTGGACCATGTCTGAGTCTTGATCAAACCTTTGCATGATTACAGTTGGCTAGGTGAAGGACTGAAAGGAGAAACCTTAGCCACTGGAACAACATCAACCAACCCTTAGTTTTTAGCTTTTGATGAGAGTTAGAAACTAATTGAGGAACTAACCCCAACACCAATCTTAATCCCCTGTATTTGACCGATGCGAGATCATTAGGAATATGAGAACCATGGGAGGCACCTGTGGGCGAAAGCAAATGGGTGCAGTATAGGTTGAGAGCGCCTGAAAGAACCGATTTTATTTTAATTAACTTTTTTGCTGTCATCAGCCTCGGCCTGTACGCAGCACAACATCAGTCTGTGCTTAGTACAGCCTCAGTCTGTGACAACATAGTCAAGAAGATAATACAATTCCTAATTTGATTCTTGATTGACTATTGGGTAGAATCTTCTTAATTTAGTAGCAGCCTGGTGAAGGACCGAAAGGAGAAGTCAGGGATGCTAGACCAACAATAGCCAGCCTTCGCTCCTTTGCCATTCGAAAGAAGATAGGGAGAGACTATGGGTATTAGCACCAACATTAAACTTCACCCTTAAGTAGACAACTACTCTAGTGACATGGGGTAGATGGAAGCTTAGGGAACTATTAATAAGATCGAAAGCCGTTGATAGTACTTTAGGTTAGGAGCCCCTTTGATACGGCAACACTACCAGAACAAAGCTAGATAGCACCTCCAAATCAATCAAAAGTCTCCAAGATCAGCAACCAATTCAACCAAATTAGGGTTTCAGCAAATACCTCTATCACCTCAAAACACAACAAAGGCGTTAAGCAACAATAGAGTAATAAAAGCTAGGAATCTTGAATACGCCACAAGCAAATCAATCACATGATAAGTAAACACAATCCCTCAAATAAACAAGAAGAAATCAATTCTACTTGCAAATAACCAAGGTAATGAAAACCTCAAACTTTATTATCAAAATAGCAAGAATAATGTGTCTAGAAAAAAGAACCTTAAAGACCCTATATATAGGCACCCAAGTCAGCCACATGAGCAACCCTTGCCGACTTGGAGTTTGTTTTCTAACTCCTTGGCCAAGTCGGCCACACCCCTCCTAGTTGGACTAGGTTTTGACTTTTAATCCAACAACATATTGGACTAATTAAACCCAACAAAAATAACCCATAATTGTTTATGACCCAAATAACAAAATAACCCAATGAAATAAAAATACCCATGCCGAAATTATTTATTGTTTTATATATAATAAAATCGGCAACTTAAATTATAAAATAAAATGGATATGTCAACATGGGGCCCACATGCTCCAGTCGACTAGGCTTCTTCTCCAATGATAGAGACACATGTTGGTTTCTTCCTGTACTCTTCTCCAAGCTTGATCATCTTGTCTTCTTGCAATTCTTGATTTATCAAAGCTTGAACAAAGTGCAGTATGTGGTTCTTGATCATCTTCAATCTTGGTGCTTGCTTGCTTGCATCATTCCCTCCCTCCTCAAAAGGATTCGCCCTCGAATCTAAACCTACAGTGTCAAAGGGAGAAAGATCAGAAACATTGAAAGTAGCACTCACAGCATACTCACCAGGTAGATCGATCTTATAAGCATTGTCATTGATGCGCGCCAACACTTGAAAAGGGCCATCCCCTCGCGGATCTAGCTTAGACTTCCTGTGATGAGGAAACCTCTCCTTCCTAAAGTGCACCCAAACCCAATCTCCAGGTTCAAACTTAACAAGCTTGCGTCCACGATTAGCTCGTTGTGCCACTTTAGTGTTCTTCTCCTCAATGTGCTTTCGAGCCTTCTCATGAATAGTCTTAACCAACTTAGCTCTTTGATGCCCATCTACATTAACAATCTCTTTCAAAGGTAAAGGCAACAAATCCAAAGGGGTTAGTGGATTAAAACCATACACAATCTCAAACGGAGAATAACCTGTAGAAGAATGAATGCTCCTATTATAAGCAAACTCAATCAATGGCAAACAATCTTCCCAAGTTTTCAAGTTTTTGCCCACGACAGCACGCAATAAAGATCCTAAAGTTCTATTAACCACTTCTGTTTGACCATCAGTTTGAGGATGACAAGCAGTAGAAAACAACAACTTGGTGCCTAACCTACTCCATAAAACTCGCCAAAAGTGACTCAAGAACTTAGTATCCCTATCAGAAACAATTGTTCTAGGAATGCCATGCAAACGAACTACATCCCTAAAGAACAAGTCAACAACATGTGAAGCATCATCAGTTTTATGACAAGCAATAAAATGAGCCATTTTACTAAACCTATCAACAACAACAAAGATGCTATCACGACCTTTCCTGGTCCTAGGCAAACCAACCACAAAATCCATAGATAAATCAGTCCAAGGAACATCAGGAACTGGTAAAGGAGTGAACAACCCATGAGGTTGCACCCTAGATTTGGCATGTCGACATGTGACACAACCATTATAAACCTGCTCAACATTCTTCTTCATATTAGGCCAACAAAAATGTTCATGCAGAATGTCAAGGGTTTTAGCAATACCAAAGTGACCCATCAAGCCACCATCATGAGATTCCCTAACCAAAAGCTCACGCATAGAACAAGCAGGAATGCAAAGTTTATTCTCACGGAATAGATATCCATTATCTCTATAAAACTTTTGAAAACCAGATTGTTCACATGCTTCATACACATTAGCAAAGTCAGGATCAGACTTATACCAGTCCTTAATATACTCAAATCCAATCAAGTTAGAACTAAGAGAAGAGATTAGAGCATACCTTCTTGATAACGCATCGGCAACCACGTTATCCTTACC
Organism: Turnera subulata; assembly: GCA_028386065.3. NCBI lineage: Eukaryota > Viridiplantae > Streptophyta > Magnoliopsida > Malpighiales > Passifloraceae > Turnera > Turnera subulata. The sequence goes on along the minus strand of JAKUCV010004189.1, from coordinate 19,915 downwards.
TTGCTTATAGCGCACCACATAAGGAAATGTCTCAATGAATTCCAGCCACTTGGCATGCCTCTTATTCAGCTTACCTTGCCCTTTCAAATACTTCAGGCTTTCATGATCAGCGTGGATCACGAATTCCTTAGGCCACAGGTAATGCTGCCATGTTTGTAGTGCTCTCACCAATGCATAAAGCTCCTTGTCATAGGTAGAGTAATTGAGTTGAGCTCCCTTCAGCTTCTCACTAAAGTAAGCAATAGGTTTCTTTTCCTGCAAAAGAACAGCACCTATGCCTATACTAGAGGCATCACACTCAATCTCAAAGGTAGAATCAAAGTTAGGCAATTTAAGAATAGGAGCAGAACATAATTTCTCTTTCAAAGTTGCAAACGCCTGCGCCTGTGCATTACCC
>JAKUCV010004189.1:4810-18678 GCA_028386065.3 Turnera subulata | reverse complement strand
ATCCATCATGCACAACTCTCCTATCATATTGCCATGGTCTTCCTAGCAAGATATGACTTGCCTGCATAGGTACAACATCACATAAAATCGAATCAGAATATTTTCCAATAGAGAAGGATAGAAGAACCTGCTTGTTCACTTTAACTTCTCCCATGTCATTCAGCCATTGTAGCTTGTACGGTTTTGGATGTTTTTGCCACTGTAACCCCATGCGATCCACCAACATAGAGCTTACTACATTAGTGCAACTCCCGCCATGAATGATCAAGCTACAAACCTTGTCATTAACCAAACACCTAGTATGGAAAATATTCTCTCTTTGCTCGATCTCATCTTCCTTTGCTTGAGCATTTAAAACTCCCCTCGTGATAAATAGCTCTTTTCCCCGAAAGCTATCTTCGGCCTCCATATTAAAATCGGCTTCTATATCCTCCAATTCGGGCATATCATGCAGGGCGGGGTCGTCTTCTTCCTCCGCCTCATCATCAGAAAAGAACTCGCCACCTCGAGCAATTATCACTCTTTTGTTTGGACATTGAGATGCAATATGTCCAAGCCCCAAACACTTGAAGCACTTGATTTGCCTTGTAGGAGTAGTAGAATTTGACTTGTAGGATGTAGAGGAACTCGGTTTAGATGTAGTAGGGGGTGTCTTGAAATCGGCAACCCTAGCTTTCTCCTCTCTTGGCTTCTCTTGTTGCCTCCCATCCCGCACATTCCACCTTGAATTCCAATTGGATGAATAAGAATAGGCACTTTTCGGCACTTTCTCCTTTAATTGCCTCTCTATCTTGATGGCAGTTGACAACATCTCCTCCATGTCTAAGCAGTTTTGTAAGTCGACTTTGTGAGCAACGTCTCTATTCATCCCAGCAAGGAATCTCGCCATAGTGGTCTCTCTATCCTCATCAATGTTTGCCCGAATCATGATCTTCTCCATCTCCTTGTAATATTCTTCAATGCTCCTAGATCCTTGTCGCAATGTTTGGAGTCTTTGATGCAACTCCCTATAGTATGATCGGGGAACAAACCTCTTCTTTAGGATCCTTTTCAACTCCAACCAACTATCAATAGGATCCTCTCCAAGGCGCAACCTATCACCTTCAAATCTGTCCCACCAAACCAAAGCATAATCAGTAAACTCAACCACAACTAACCGTACCTTCTTTTCTTCGGAATAATTGTGGCAAGCAAAGATTAATTCCACTCTCTTCTCCCATTCGAGATAGACTTCAGGATCTTCCTTTCCTTGGAAAGAAGGAATTTTAAGCTTAATGCTCCTAAGATCATTATCTCCACGATCTCTTCGGTCATCCCTCTCACACCTCCCATGCCTACCATGCTCTCGGTCTTCTTCGTCATCTCCATCATATAATCGACCTCTTCTTGGCGGTGGTAGGTGAACTCCTCCTCTCCTAAGCGGTGGGGGAAACTGGCGCATTCTTGCAGCAGCGGGACGGTTATCATCCTCAACATCATCAACATCTCGGGGCTACTCCCTAACTCGTTGATGGCGTGGGGGTTGGTCAACGGGTGCTTCCTCTCTTGGCACCACCCTTGCAGTAGAAAGCTCTTGAATGGATTGGGCTTGTTGATCCATTCTAGCGCTCAGTTCTTGTTTCATCTCAGCAAAACGAGCATCCATTTGCTTAAAGAGCCTCTCCAACACCTCCATAGATGCGGACACCTCCTCACCAGTATTGCTTCCGCCTAATCCAACCATGGTATAGTACCTACAAGAAACTTGTTAGTAATAAAAGCTCCTCACGTGTATCTCTCGTGTTTGTCTCTCGTGGCAATTCCGATGAAACACTCGCCTTTTACCTCTCTTGAAATCTCACTTTGTTTATTCTTTGGGATCAGTAAATCTTATTAAATAATAAACAAACCTGCAACACTTCAAGAAAGAAGTCAAAGATTTCCTATCAATAAAAAGACAATTCGAATTCTAGAGGCAAATTAACTCTGGAAAGAAAAGATAGTCACACACAAAGAACAAGAAACTTGTATGTGATGAATATTGCAGTAATCGAACAATATGAAACAAAGATTGCTCAATTGGAAAAGCTGAAATAAAGAACACAAACAATTAAGCAGAAACAAAGAAAGTTACCCAACTAGATACCTTAACAACCCGCGGAAAGTATCCCAATCAAGCAAATTCCTGCAAATTCAAATCAATACTTGCCGAAATCCTTCAATCACCAAGTCGATTTCACCCTTCTTTTTTTTTTTTTGTTAATTGCTGCCACCAAATCGATTCCAACAATCAACAGAAAACAATCAACCGAGAAATTCAACTTCTCCACCAAATCGACTTCACAACAGAATTCGCAGCAATTTTTTTTTTAATTGAAATCGACAAGACTAACAATAAAAGAGAAACAAATCGAATTTTTTTTTTATATAAATTTCGGCAACACAAGGAACACAAAGAACAGAAAACTAATTTACAGAAAAGTAAAGGGATACGTAGTTGAAATTGATACCTAGGCTCCGCTACCAAGATGATACGGCAACACTACCAGAACAAAGCTAGATAGCACCTCCAAATCAATCAAAAGTCTCCAAGATCAGCAACCAATTCAATCAAATTAGGGGGTTTCAGCAAATACCTCTATCACCTCAAAACACAACAAAGGCGTTAAGCAACAATAGAGTAATAAAAGCTAGGAATCTTGAATACGCCACAAGCAAATCAATCACTTGATAAGTAAACACAATCCCTCAAATAAACAAGAAGAAATCAATTCTACTTGCAAATAACCAAGGTAATGAAAACCTCAAACTTTATTATCAAATAGCAAGAATAATGTGTGTTATAAAAAGAACCCTAAAGACCCTATATATAGGCACCCAAGTCGGCCACATGAGCAACCCTTGCCGACTTGGAGTTGTCTCCTAACTCCTTGGCCAAGTCGGCCACACCTCCTAGTTGGACTAGGTTTTGACTTTTAATCCAACAACATATTGGACTAATTAAACCCAACAAAAATAACCCATAATTGTTTATGACCCAAATAACAAAATAACCCAATGAAATAAAAGACCCATGCCGAAATTATTTATTGTTTTATATATAATAAAATCGGCAACTTAAATTATAAAATAAAATGGATATGTCGACATGGGGCCCACATGCTCCAGTCGACTAGGCTTCTTCTCCAATGACAGAGACACATGTTGGTTTCTTCTTGTACTCTTCTCCAAGCTTGATCATCTTGTCTTCTTGCAATTCTTGATTTATCAAAGCTTGAACAAAGTGCAGCATGTGGTTCTTGATCATCTTCAATCGAGCCCGTGTGATTGGTCCTTGAGGCAAGCTAATGGCGCAATCTCCATCATTAGCTCCACTTGGTGCTTGCTTGCTTGCATCACCCTTCAAGACATCTCATTAGTCATAGCCTCACCCACAGACTTAGCCTGTGACTGAGGCTGTCGAGCAATTTATACGCATAAAACAGGACATGTGAACCTCGAATGCCTGAAAATCCACCAAAACTGATATCTTCCTCATTTAATCAGCTGTTACATTTATCCTTCATGCCTAGTTTAGATTTTAATCATCATTCACCCAAATCCATCCTTGTTCAATTTTTTTCGAGCCTAGGAAACAGACTCAACCGAGTCCCTATGGATACGACCTTGATAAAGTACTACAACAACCCTGTGTACTTGCAGGAACCTACGTTGCAGAAAAACGACATCAAGTTTTTGGCGCCGTTGCCGGGGACTAGCGCTTGATTCTTTTTACTTTCTATTTTTGATTTATTAGGCTTTTCAAAATCTTACCCATTCTTTTTCCAAGTTTGGAGCTTTTAGGTGGTGCATGCCCCAAACCAGGAGCAAAAAGCCATCTCTAACCTTCCACCAGGAGAATGAAAAGGCAGCCCGCGAGATCCGCAAGAAAAACAAGGAGAAACAGCACAACATGGCGGACAGACTCAATGAAGGAGCACACCTAGAGGTTGAACAGGCTCAGCCTGTGCGACCCTACATCCCTATGTCACAGCTCCTACAACCACCAACCACCATCATCCACAACAACATAGCCATTCCAGATGTAGATGCCCCCTATGAAATCAGAACAAACCTGCTCAGCATGTTGGAGAGGCGCACATTTGGGGGCTTGCCCTCGGAGGATCCAAACTCACACTTGCAGAATTTTCTGTGGGTGTACAACACTATGAACATAGCATGGATGACCAAGGAACAGCTGTAAATGAGAGTGTTCCCATTCTCACTCAGAGATGCAGCATTCGAGTGGCTCAACAACCATGAAGCAGACGACTTTACTGATTGGGACAGCCTAGTCAGGGCCTTCTTGAAGGAATATCATCCATCAAGCAAGGCTGCAAACCTGAGGCAGCAGCTCATCGGCTTTTCCTAGCACTATGATGAATCAATCCGTGATGCTTGGGAGCGATTCAAGGGATTACTAAGAAGATGTCAAAACCAGAGAATTGATGAGGCCGTGCAACTTGAACAATTTTATTGCGGCCTAAGTGATGAAGACCAGAACACTTTGGACAAAATGGCTAATGGTTCATTCCTGGACAAAGACTATAATGATGGGGTAACCATCCTTGAAGCTCTGTCCAAAAGGATAACTCAAATTAGGGGAGTCAAAGCCTCTGGAATAATTGGAGTAGACAGAGTAACAAAGCTAGAGGTAGAGACAGAAGCCCTCAGAAAGCAATTAGGGGCTGCTCACGTCAATGCAGCCACATCCACAGCTTCAGATTGTGAAGGATGTGGGGGACCTCATAGCATATCCAGTTATCCCCTCTTCACCGAATGTGATTCTGAACAGGCTCACTACATCCAATAGAGGCAAGGACAGTATGGAAACACTTACAATCCATCTTGGAAAAATCATCCAAATTTCTCCTGGAAGGCACCAAATGAAGAGAGAAATCCACCACAGGCCCAATTCCAGCGACAAAATCAAGGAGGACAGCCCTAGTACCAAAGACAGAACCAAGGAGGACAGCAAGGCAACAACACTGACATGATGAGCATGCTGCAGTCCATCTTGGAGAACCAGAACAAGATGAGTGAGGAAATTAGTCAAATCAAATCCCACAACTGAATCCTCGAAAATCAAATTGCTCAGCAAGCCTCTATGTCCATTAATCAGAAGGGAGCCCTTCCAGGGAAACCAATAGAGAATCAAAGGAATGAGCATTACAAGGCTGTAACACTTCGCAGTGGGAAGGAATTAAGGGGCACAACACAAGACAGCCTGATGCTGTGGATCAGACAGCATCAACATCCAACCTAGGGCAAACAGTGCAGACACAGGCTGAGCCTGTGGTTGAGCCTGTGAGCACTAAGAAAGTTGAGAAACAACCCCATACTGTCCGATCCTATCAGCCTCCTCTCCCATATCTAAAAGTGTACCTCAAGTCCAAACTGGAAAAGCAATTCAGTAAGTTTAAAGAGATGCTAAATAAGCTTTATGTTAATATTCCCTTTAGTGATGTGGTTACATAGAAGCCATCATATGCCAAGTTCCTCAAGGACATCTTGACCAAGAAAAGAACCATTGACGACATCGAGACAGTAGCCATGACAACCCAGGGAAGTGCCCTCATTCAGCACCATCCGCCCAAAAAATGATCAGACCCAGGAAGCTTCACAATTCCTCTAAACATTGCGGACAAGAAAATTAAAGGAGCCCTATGCGATTTAGGAGCCAGTGTCAGCCTGTTGCCGCTCTCCATCACTCAAAATTTGAACCTTCGGGACATCAAACCCACAAGAATGACAATCTAGTTAGCAGACCGATCACTTGTACATCCTGTGGGAGTTTTGGAAGACGTTCCAGTCAAGGTTGGCAACTTTTACATACCGGTAGATTTTGTGGTGATGAATATGACCGAGGATGAGAAGACACCCATCATTTTGGGGCCTCCCTTCTTAGCTATAGCAGGAGCTATGATTGATTGTGCAAACGGAACATTGACACTACAACTAGGAGAATATACAGTGAAGTTCAATGTCCGGAAAGCACAAAGAACAGAGTTTAGAACAGGACAGTGCTGCATGGTTGTTGCTGTACCAGACCCTGTTGATGCACTTGTCAAAGCATCTCAACTGATGGAGACACATGAGGATGAATTGCTAGGTTTCCTAGTCAATGGGCTCATAGATGAAGAAGAGACAGCTCTGCAACAGGTGGCAAAATTCCTGGCAGAAGAAACTGTGCCTGAAATCAACAAATAGGCCCATGTTGTGGATCGACAGGCTGAGCCTGACACGGAGTCTGTTTGCAATCCAGAACCAGAATCCAATGCACCAAGGGTAGAAATGAAACCTCTACCACCCCATCTCACGTATATCTACTTAGACACTGTCAATTCCTCATTTCCTATCATTATTGGAGCTGACCTTTCACAGGAGGAAGAGGAAAAAGTGCGCACTATAGTCAACAAACACCGCAAGGTAATGGGATATACCATTGATGATCTGACAGGTATCAGTCCTAATCTTAGTATGCATCGCATTCTTTTGAAAGAAAACTGCAAATCCATAATAGAACCACAAAGGAGATTGAATGAAAATATGAAGGAAGTGGTAAAAAGGAAATTTTGAAGTTACTTGATGTCGGGATAATTTATCCAATTTCAGATAGTCGTTGGGTTAGTGCAGTACATGTGGTGCCTAAAAAGGGAGGTATGACAGTAGTAAAGAATGAAAAAGAAGAACTCATACCAACTAGGACTGTCACAGGTTGGTGGATGTGCATAGACTATAGAAAACTCAATAAGGCCACTAGAAATGATCATTTTCCTTTGCCATTGATAGACCAAATGTTAGAAAGACTTGCCAAGCACACTCATTTTTGTTACCTAGATGGATACTCTGGATTTTTCCATATCCTAATCCACCCAGGTGATCAGGAGAAGACAATATTTACATGCCCTACGACACATTTGCATATAGGCGCATGCCATTCGGCCTGTGCAATGCACCTGCCACCTTTCAGCGTTGCATGATGGCCATCTTCCAAGACCTGATCGAGCATATAATGGAGGTATTTATGGATGACTTCTCTGTTTATGGCACTTCTTTCGATCTTTGTTTGGGTAACCTTGAAACAGTTCTTGAACGGTGTGAGGTTGTGAACCTGGTACTAAACTGGGAAAAATGCCATTTTATGGTTACAGAAGGTATTGTACTTGGACATAAAATCTCAGGACGAGGTATAGAGGTGGATGAAGCTAAGATTGATGTTATTGAAAAACTTCCACCTCCAACCTCTATTAAGGTAATTCGGGCTTTTCTTGGTCATGCAGGCTTTTACAGGCGCTTTATTAAGGATTTTTCAAAGATTGCAAAACCTTTGACAAACCTCCTTAGTAAGAACGCCGAATTTGTATTTGATGATTCTTATCTGAATGTATTTAACAGGATTAAGGCCGCATTGACCACAGCCCCAATCATCCAGCCCCCAGAATGGAGTCAGCCCTTTGAAATCATGTGTGATGCAAGTGACCATGCAATAGGGGTTGTGCTGGGGCAGAGAAAAGACAACAAACTTGATGCCATATACTATGCAAGTCGCACTCTGGATGAGGCATAGATCAATTATGCCACAACTGAGAAAGAGCTTCTGACAGTAGTCTTTGCAATTGGAAAGTTTCGAGCATACTTGCTGGGATCTAAGGTCATCATCCACACTGACCATTCGGCATTGAAGTACTTGTTGACCAAGAAGGAGACCAAGCCAAGACTTCTTAGGTGGATCCTGCAGCTCCAAGAATTTGACCTAGAGATTCGAGACAAGAAAGGCACAGAGAATGTGGTAGCTGACCATCTTTCCAGATTGCCTCCAGACCACATGCCTATTGATGATCATCTCCCATACGACAGCCTCATTGCAACAATTCACAGTGTCAGTCACAGACTGATGTCGTGGTATGCAGAAATTGTTAATTTCTTGGCCTGTGGAGCTCTTCCACAAGATCTCAGCTATTCACAGCGAAAGAAGTTCTTCTCTGGCATCAAAACTACCTCTGGGATAAGCCCCTACTGTTTAGAAGATGCGGAGATGGTATAATCAGACGGTGCATTCCTGAGGAGGAGGTAGAACAAAGTTCTGCATAGTTGCCATGCACAGTTTGGGGGACACCATGGCGCAACCAGAACAGCATCCAAAGTATTGCAAGCTGGTCTATATTGGCCTACCCTATTTAAAGATGCACGCAATTGGGTAGTAGCATGCAAGGAATGCCAACGCACAGGAAACATCTCAAGAAGACAAGAGATGCCGCAACAAGCAATTTTGGAAGTGGAGTTATTCAATGTTTGGGGAATAGACTTCATGGGACCATTCCCGAGTTCTTATGGGAATAATTTCATCTTGGTGGTTGTTGACTATGTCTCTAATTGGGTGGAGGCCATTGCCTCCCCGACCAATGATGCCAAGACAGTAACAAAGTTCCTGAAAAAACACATCTTCACTCAGTTTGGCACCCCAAGAGCAATAATTAATGATGGAGGAACCTATTTTTGCAACTGCTAGTTTGAAGCTCTCCTAAAAAAATATGGGATCAGACACAAGGTAGCCACTCCCTACTATCCTCAAACAAGTGGCCAAGTAGAGGTGACTAACACAGAAATCAAACAAATCCTAGAGAAGATAGTAGGACCATCACGCAAGGACTGGGCAGCAAAACTCGATGATACTCTGTGGGCATACCGCACAGCCTACAAGGCACCCATAGGCACCACCCCATACTGCCTTGTATTTGGGAAAGCCTGTCATTTGCCTGTGGAGCTTGAGCATAAGGCATATTGGGCTGTTAAGGCTCTTAATTTTGACACACAAACTGTAGGAGAATAGAGGCTATTGCAATTAAATGAGCTGGACGAGCTGAGGCTGTATGCATACAAAAATGCAAAATTATACAAGGAGAGAATAAAGAAGTGGCATGACAGCAGGATACAGCCTCAGAAATTCAAAGAAGGAGATCAAGTCCTCCTCTACAACTCTCGCCTGAAGCTCTTCCCTGGAAAGCTTCGATCAAGATGGTCTGGCCCCTTCACAGTGTCATGCTGTTACCCTCATGGGGCTGTGGAAATCTATAATGAGAAGACACAACCATTCAAGGTTAATGGGCACAGACTGAAGTTGTATCACACAAGGACCGATGAGTATCAGGAGACTCAGGTGCTCCATGATCCACCTCCCACCTAGCAAAGCAAGATGGAGTCCAGCTAAAAGACATTAAAGAAGCACTCACTTGGGTAACACCAAGTGCGATAAATTTCCAATTTCTTTTGCTTTTCATTTGGTTATTTTTATTCTTTTTTGTGTTTCTTTTGTTTTTAATCAATCAGGTGCTGAAATTTGATGGAAAAGGGAATCACAGAGTCAGAGATTCGTCAGGGAAGTCCTTCTAAACCCTTTTTGATGTTAAATCTTCATCATTTCTTTGCAAAAAGGGACTTTTTAGGCTTGCACAGTCTCACTCAGGCTGAGCCTGTGTCGAATTTCCACAACACCCTAACACCTCATTCGTTAATCTCTTGCGTTTAGGGAATCTCTAGAATTAGGGAAGGTTCGAATAGGGAGGGCTAGGACTAGGTTCTCTGCTGAAAAATTTCATCTTGCACGCACTAACTCTAAAACTGGGACAGCATGAGCAACAGGCTCAGCCTGTTGCAGCCATTCTGCCCAGCGCAATAGAGAATAAGGAAGTTTTGCCTTAAACACGTCATAACACAACTACCCAGTAGGATTATTCCTTCTCCCATCCACGTGTCATTCAAGCTAAGGGATACAATACTCTACCAAAAGGGGGCACATAACTGACACTTTGGGCGGCAACGAATTATTACCAGCAGACATAACCCTTCACATTCCCACCCTCTCAACGTCTCTAAACAGGCATTAATTGCCTATAAACGATGACCCCTATCCTTCCCTTCTCTACTTCATCTTCCTCCTCCAAAATCTTGTCGCTATAACCCTAACTCCACAATCATCACTCCATATCGCCATTATCTTCCCGACTCAGTCACGGACAACAACAACAACACACCCAATCCTCCACCCTTATCGTCTAACCCAGACATCACCACCACCATCACTGTCACGCCCTACAAGCGCAACCGGCCAGGTGCCTAGCGCGACTAGGTGCGCCAATTGGGCACCCTCAGGCCTAAAAAATAACCCGACAGAAGCTTATGGCCACAGCCTAAAAATTTATTCAAGTAACACCAACCACATCACCTTAGCAAAATCACAAGTTATATTACACAACAAAACCATACAAGCATGTTCATTGTAATTTCCCATCATCACAACGCACAGCCATCACTTGTTACAAAACCATGCAGCAAGGGCACTAGATTACAAGCCTACATCAGTTTGGCCTAAATACATACAAAGATAAAACCTAGCCAAGGTTTGCTCAATACCCATCTCTAAGGAACCCTCTTGTCCGGATTCTCCCACACTGGCTTAACTCCCTCACCCTAACCTGAAAATAAGGTTAAGGAAAGGGGGTGAGTTCACAACTCAGTAAGATAGGAAAACATGCATGAAATGCTAGCAATGCATGCTATGCTGGACATGAGCATCATCAAGTAAATTCCATAGGCTCCCTTTGATACCAACGCTCCATCCATAGAGGGACAATGCCCTATGGCAACTATGCAATTGAGCAGCAGTGTTTATACCGATTTTTAGCCAACAGCCCCCAATACGAGGCGTTCATGGTCATGGGAAGTGCACATGACTTACTGCCCAACCACTCAGCCCCTAGTAGCCATTGTCCATACCTGCTTTTGAACCATGCGGGCAATGCCCTCCGCAAGGCTCCACAACATGTTAATTGGCGCACAAGGGTGAAACTAGTGCCCAATCTTTCAATGGTACGTACAAGCCCCGCTTGCACTACCCACACAATCAATTGGCCAATGATTTCCATGATGCATATGTGTGCAAATGCAATGCATAGCCCCAATTCGTGGGCAACAGATCAAGCCTACACAATTCCTTTAGCACACCTTAACACACAACCAAGCACCACTGGTGCACAACAAGATAGCTATGGGCCTTCTGCCCTAACACAGAACACATGACCAACACATCAAACACATTCCCCTAACTTACTTAGAAGTTATGCCTCTTTAGGCCTTTCTTCCCTTTGGATCTCCTTGTTATCTCCTGCCATACAAATATAAATCATCAGCCTTAAGCATAACAAGCATAGGCAGTCAGTAAATATATAAAAGCACACAACTTGTGCACTGGATGTGCCAATTGGCTAGCCCCAAGCCAATTTGGCACTCCTGGTGCATCAGTGCGCATATCAGCGCACCAATTGTCCCCCAAACCACAGTAACCCTTACTTGTGCCAATTGGTCTCCCTTTAAACCAATTTGCACCTTCAAGGTCGATTGGGCACCTTTGGTGCCAATCACTTGTACTGGGCGTGCTAATTATGGCCATGGTAGGCCAATTTCGCACCAACCCCCAAAGGTTTGCCTTTGGCTCACCTTTCCTGCTCTTGTTCCTCTTAACCCTCAAAGCTCTCAATCACTCTCCAATTCCTCCTGTTTAGCACGAAAATGGCAGCTGTGAGACACTTGAGGTGCTTGCTTCCCTTTTGTTGCATGAGCAAGCAGGTGACTAAGCAGCCACTTGCATGCTCAGCAGCTCTGGTGGCAGCACCTCATGCTCCCCTTGCCACCACCTGCTTACATCCTTTTAACCAGCCATCACTAATTTTCACCATTCACCAGTACCTACCCTTGGTGAATTACGTTGATACCTGGCAACCCCCAATTGGTTGCGCCCACATAAGCACCACTGCACCAATTGGCGCACCAATTGGCACAGCAGTGCGCCAATTGCGCACCCATTGCATATAATTAGCACCAGCAACCAACCCACAATCTTATAAACCAATTCTCCTACTTCCCTTTTCATCAAGTAAATTGTACAAGCCCCGGTACACGGGTTACTACATCATCTCCCCCTTACAAGAAATTCGTCCGCGAATTTACCTTGTTGAAACAAGTGTGGGTGCTTGTCCCGCATCTCTCTTTCAGACTCCCAAGTAACCTCCCGTCCGGAGGGATCCTCCCATACAACCTTAACTGAAGTCACCTCCTTATTCTGCATTTTGCGTACTTGGGTGTCAACAATTTCCACGGGCTGAGCTTTGTAGGTCAATTCTTCCCCCAATTGTACTTCTTGTGGTGCCAAGATATGTAAGGGATCAGGTACATACTTGCGCAACATTGACACATGAAATACTGGGTGGATTTGTGACATATGTGGTGGCAAGGCTAACTAATATGCTACTGGACCAATCCTCTCCAACACCTCAAAGGGTCCTAAAAACCGGGGGTTCAGCTTCCCCTTCTTACCAAATCGCATCACACCCTTGGTTGGAGATACTTTCAAGAAAACCATGTCCCCGACAGAGAATTCCAAATCCCTTCTCCGGTTATCCGCATAGGATTTTTGTCTACTTTGAGCTGTGGTTAGGTTGTCCCGTGCAACCTTCACTTTCTCTGTAGTCAATTCCACAATTTCCGGACCTAATAGTTTCCTTACTCCCACTTCATTCCAGCAAACAGGAGTACGGCATCTTCGGCCGTATAATGCCTCATATGGTGCCATGCCGATACCGGTCTGATAGCTATTATTGTAGGAAAATTCTGCAAGTGACAAATATCTATCCCAACTGCCTCCATAGTCCTGCACACTAGCCCTCAACATGTCCTCCAAAATTTGAATCACCCGTTCACTTTGGCCGTCAGTTTGCGGGTGGAATGTTGTACTCAGGTCAACTTTTGTACCCATCGCTTCCTGAAAACTCTGCCAAAACCGTGAGGTAAATTGGGGACCTCGATCTGATACAATGGATACAGGCACTCCATGTAACCTTACAATCTTATCAATATACACTTGGGCCAACTTGGTAAAGTTGTAGGTTGTTTTCACAGGCAAGAAGTGAGCAGACTTGGTTAGTCTGTCTACAACAACCCAAATAGAGTCAAACCCACCTCTTGTTCTTGGCAAACCACTAACAAAATCCATAGTTACCCTCTCCCACTTCCATTCCGGAATGGGTAGAGGCTGCAGCAAACCAGGTGTCTTTTGGTGCTCTCCTTTAACCTGTTAACAAGTTAAACATCTACCAACATACTTTGCAATGTCCCTCTTCATATTGTTCCACCAATAATGTTGTTTAAGATCACGGTACATTTTAGTGGAACCTGGGTGCACAGTGTAATGAGTCTGGTGCGCCTCACCCATAAGCTTGTTGCGGAGGTTACCAACTCCAGGAACATACACTCGGATACCAAATTTTAGAATACCATTGTCAGACACCACAAACCCCTCCATTTCCCCTTTTCTGGCTTTTTCCTTCCAAGCTTTTGTTTCATTATCCTCCTCCTGTGCTCTTGCAATTTCACCAATTAAAGTGGGTCGCACCTGGTAGTGTGCCAAAAGTGCACCCATTTCAGCAACTTCAAATTGCAATCCTTCATCAAGCAATTTGTGCCATTCCCTCACGGCAGATCTTCTAGCCACACTCAAGTGTTCAAGGCTACCCATTGACTTTCGACTCAACGCATCAGCCACTACATTGGCTTTACCCGGGTGGTACTTGATCACACAATCATAATCTTTAAGCAACTCAACCCACCTGCGTTGTCTGAGGTTCAAGTCTCGCTGCTCAAAAATATATTTCAAACTTTTATGATCTGTGTAGATTTCACATAACTCTCCATAAAGGTAATGGCGCCAAATCTTCAATGCAAAGATCACTGCTGCCATCTCAAGGTCATGCACTGGATAATTCTCTTCATTCTTCTTAAGTTTTCGAGATGCATAT
>JAKUCV010004188.1:35449-47170 GCA_028386065.3 Turnera subulata | reverse complement strand
ACTAATTATCAGAATTATTGAACCAAAATTAATGCCATATGATGTGTAATCCCATTAATGCTTAGTGGAGCATCCATTAATGCTTAGTGGAGCATTAAGACATAGTGGAGACATGATTAGGCTTAAAGTATAATCATGATGGTTAATGCATGATGATGTTGGCCATTGTCTCATTAATCTATGCATTAATTATGTGTATAAATAAGGCTTGATAATCAGATTATCAACACACACAACATTCACACACAATTTAGATTACACACTTCATTCTTTGAGAAAGAAAGAAGCACATATAAACACTAGTTTCTAGCTCTCGAAAATTCTGCAGCTAGCACTACGGTTCGGGAGTGCTCGGGTTAGTGATCGTGAGGCGGTTGCTAGCAAACATATACGACATTGATGTTTTCCATGTCTCGTGTTTAATCTTGATAATGGGACGAAAGGACGATGACATGTTTCCGAGGCATAATGAATCAGTACTGATCTTGTCGTTTGGGTAGCAATGATGTGTTGCTAGACACTGCTCATTGTTTATAATTGTAAGATGAGATTTTACAATTATTGTCAAACGTTACAAGTGCCTACAGGGTCACACACTTAGAACTGTTGATTCGAGCTAGTGGTTGAACCATGGTTGGACCGTGGTTCGACCAGGTGGGTGGACCATAGTTGAACCTTGGTTGGACCATGGTTAGACTGGGTCCTTAGAGGTCTCATACCTCTCATGCCTTGCTTGCTCTTCAAAGAGCATTTTCAGGTGTTCGTTCATATCGAAAGCACCCAAGTTCTCAGGTTGCTTCTGAAGCTCAAAGGTGGTATTGCAAAGGAAGGACAATGTTTCTATTGCAACAAACCTGGCCATTGGAAACGTAACTGCCCTGTTTACCTTGAAAAGGTGAAGAAACAGATGGGAAGTAAGACTACCACTTCAGGTATTTTTGTTATAGAAGCTAATATCTCTATCTCTGCATCATGGGTATTAGATACCGGATGTGGTTCTCACATTTGTGTAAATGTGCAGGAACTGAGAAAGAGGAGAAGATTAGCAAAGGGAGAGATAGACCTGCGCGTTGGAAATGGAGCAGGAGTTGCTGCATTAGCCGTAGGGACTTACCATCTATCTTTACCGAGTGGTTTGGTTTTGGAACTTGATGATTGCTATTATGTACCTACTATAAGCAAGAATTTGATTTTTGTCCCCTGTCTGGACAAGAAAGTTTTTTCATTTGTAATAAAGAACAATTGTTGTTCTATTTATTTCAATGATATTTATTATGGTGGTGCATATTTGAGAAATATTTTGTACGTTCTAAACCTAGAAACACCAATCTATAACATTAATACGAAGAAGGTTAGATTAAACGATTCTAATGAAACCTATCTCTGGCATTGTCGATTGGGCCATATAAACGAGACTCGTATTTCTAAACTCCATAAAGATGGACTCTTAAACTCATTTGATTTTGAATCATATGAGACATGCGAGTCATGTTTATTAGGCAAAATGACGAAGGCTCCTTTTGCTGGTAAAGGTGAAAGAGCTTCGGACTTGTTAGGCCTTATACATTCTGATGTATGTGGACCTATGTCAACACAGGCTAGAGGTGGTTTTCAGTACTTCATTACATTTACTGATGATTACAGTAGATATGGCTATGTGTATCTTATGAAACACAAGTCAGAATCCTTTGAAAAGTTCAAAGAATTCAAGAGTGAAGTACAGAATCAACTCAGCAAGAGTATTAAAATGCTTCGATCTGATCGAGAAGGTGAATACTTAGACCGAGATTTTCTTGATCATCTAAAGCAATGTGGTATTGTATCACAACTTACTCCACCAGGTATGCCTCAATGGAATGGTGTATCTGAAAGGAGGAATACAACTTTGTTAGACATGGTTCGTTCTATGATGAGTCAAGCTGACCTTCCTTCTTCATTTTGGGGACATGTATTATTAAGTGCTACCTTTACACTTAACCGTGTTCCATCAAAATCGGTTGAAAAGATACCATATGAGATATGTAGAGGGAAGCGTCCCAACTTGTCTTTTATGAGGATCTGGGGTTGTGAGGCTTTCGTGAGACCAAAAGCATCAGGTAAACTCGGCCCTAAATCCGTCAAGTGCCTCTTTGTTGGATATCCTAAGGAAACTAAAGGATATTATTTCTATAATCCCGCAGAGCACAAAGTGTTTGTTGCTCGTACTGCTATTTTTCTAGAAAGAGAATTCATTTCTAGAAAGATCAGTGGGAGAAAAATAGAACTCGAAGAAGTTCGAGGTATAGAGGCTGAGATGGAACAAGGACAGGAACCACGAGATGTTGTGGGTGAAAAACCTGTGCCTGTAACACATGGACTACGTAGGTCTGATAGGATTAGGCATGAGCCTGAGAAATATGGATTTCTTATGACTCATACTGGAGACGTGATGCTCATAGAAGAGGATGAGCCCACTTCCTATCAGCAGGCTATTACGGGTCCAGACTCTAAGAAGTGGCTAGAAGCCATGAATTCGGAGATGGAATCCATGTATGAAAACAAGGTATGGACCTTGGTTGATCCATTTGAAGGGGTAAAACCTATTGGGTGCAAGTGGGTATTTAAGAAAAAGACCGACATGGATGGTAATGTGATAACCTTTAAAGGGCGATTGGTTGCGAAAGGTTTCAAGCAGGTTCATGGTATTGACTATGATGAAACTTTCTCACCAGTTGCCATGGTTAAATCCATCCGGATTCTATTGGCTAGAGCAGCATACCATGATTATGAGATATGGCAAATGGATGTCAAAACCGGTTTCCTTAATGGAAATCTTTTAGAGGATGTGTACATGACACAACCTGAAGGTTTTGTCACTTCAGAAAATGCTAACAAGGTATGCAAGTTGCAAAGATCTATTTATGGATTAAAGCAAGCTTCTAGGAGTTAGAATCTTCATTTTGATGAAGTAATCAAACAGTTTGGTTTCATTAAAAATGAAGATGAGCCATGTGTTTACAAGAAGTTTAATGGGAGCACAATCGTTTTCTTGTTATTGTATGTTGACGACACTCTACTCATTGGGAATGATATACCAACACTACAGTCTGTAAAGACTTGGTTAGGAAAGAATTTCTCAATGAAGGACTTGGGAGAAGCTGCCTACGTGTTAGGTATAAAGATCTATAGAGATAGATCCAAAAGGTTTCTTGGGCTAAGTCAAAGTACATATATTGACAAGGTGCTAAAGAAGTTTAGCATGCAAGATTCCAAGAAAGGTTTCTTGCCCATGTCACATGGCGTATCTCTCTCAAAGAATCAATGTCCTACAACATCTAAAGAGAGAGAGCGAGTGAGTAAGATTCCTTATGCATCAGCAATAGGATCTATCATGTATGCCATGCTATGTACTCGACCGGATGTCGCAAATGCATTAAGTGTCACAAGCAGATACCAATCTGATCCCGGTGAAAGTCACTGGACAACGGTTAAGAACATCCTTAAGTACTTGAGGAAGACTAAGGATGCATTCCTTGTTTATGGAAGCGTTGATGAGCTTGTTGTAAAGGGTTACACAGATGCCAGCTTCCAAAGTGATAGGGATGACTTTAGATCGCAGTCAGGTTATGAGCTTTGTCTTGAAGGTGGTGCTGTATGCTGGAAGGGTTCAAAGCAAGAGTCAGTTGCCGACTCTACAACTGAGGCTGAGTACATAGCCGCCTCAGATGCGGCGAAAGACACTGTTTAGATTAAGAATTTCGTAAATGAACTTGGGGTGGTTCCTAGTATTGACAGTCCGATTGAGCTTTATTGTGACAACAATGGGACAATCGCACAGGCTCAAGAACCTAGATACCACCAGAGATTGTTATTCGGTTTAGTTAGCTTCACTTGGATCTTCCATGAGTACCGGGTCTTTCCGCTGCATTTTGATTAATCTAAATTGTGTGTGAATGCTGTGTGTGTTGATAATCTGATTATCAAGCCCTATTTATACACACAATTAATGCATAGATTAATGAGACAATGGCCAACATCATCATGCATTAACCATCATGATTATACTTTAAGCCTAATCATGTCTCCACTATGTCTTAATGCTCCACTAAGCATTAACGGGATTACACATCATATGGCAATAATTTTGGTTCAATAATTCTGATAATTTGTGAACCAAATCAGCCCAAAACGACCCGGTCCAACCATGGTCCACCCACCTGGTCGAACTACGGTCCAACCATGGTTCAACCACCAGCTCGAATCAACAGTTCTAAGTGTGTGACCCTGTAGGCACTTGTAACGTTTGACAATAATGGTAAAATCTCATTTTACAATTATAAACAATGAGCGGTGTCTAGCAACACATCATTGCTACCCAAACGACAAGATCAGTACTGATTCATTATGCCTCGAAAACAAGTCATCGTCCTATCGTCCCATTATCAAGATTAAACACAAGAC
The DNA here is from genome assembly GCA_028386065.3 of Turnera subulata. Lineage (NCBI taxonomy): Eukaryota > Viridiplantae > Streptophyta > Magnoliopsida > Malpighiales > Passifloraceae > Turnera > Turnera subulata. The sequence continues at coordinate 42,730 of JAKUCV010004188.1, read as the reverse complement.
ATGGAAAACGTCAATCTCGTGTATGTTTAATCTTAGTTTCTTGATCCCTGAGTTAACTGTGTAAAACCGGATACTCATGATATCACCATATCACATAATCCGAGCGTGGCCACGCATTTAGCAGTTCAACTCTATCAAGAGGCCATTCGATAATATACCCGTTATATGGGTTGGACGAATCCCATCTTGATCGATTAAAACCCACTACAGATTACGTCATATACCCAATGATTACCCTTGCGTCTACTCAGTTACGAGTGACTAGGAATAATATCAAAGTATACGACTCATATGTTGGGAACCTTGATGATCTCAGGTCTAAGGACAATACATATAAGAACCACTAATGAAAATCATATAACGTTCCATGTAGGGTTCTTATGTTGGTCGATCCAGTCCACAAGTTCTCTAACTTGTACCCGTATGTAGAATTCATATCTCATATAATTCTCAACATATGCTAGTCTTAATTTATTATTACAACCCATCCATAATATTAATCGACTAGGGACATTTAAGAATATAAAATATTCTAGGGTTATAAATATGTGCAATCGTTTATCTCATAAATATATTTATTGGAATAACGTTAATGTATTTACATGACTATGTACAATCATCCACTGATTGGCTTTTGGGCATATTACACAAACAATCTCCCACTTGCACTAAAGCCAATCATCCATGTATCTAATACCAATGGATGCAGTATGACCATCACGCTTCTGCTGTGAGAGTGGCTTAGTCAATGGATCTGCTACATTATTCTCAAAAGGAACTTTGCACAGCCTGACATCGCCTCTATCAATGATCTCTCTAATAAGATGATAGCGTCGGAGTATATGTTTGGATCTCTGGTGGTATCTAGGTTCTTGAGCGTGTGCGATTGTCCCATTGTTGTCACAATAGAGCTCAATCGGACTGTCAATACTAGGAACCACCCCAAGTTCAGTTACGAACTTCTTAATCCAAACAGCCTCTTTCGCCGCATCTGAGGCGGCTATGTACTCATCCTCAGTTGTAGAGTCGGCAACTGTCTCTTGCTTTGAACTCTTCCAGCATACAGCACCACCTCCAAGACAAAACACATTACCTGACTGCAATCTAAAGTCATCCCTGTCAGTTTAGAAGCTAGCATCTGTGTAACCCTTTACAACAAGCTCATCAACGCTTCCATAAATAAGGAATGCAACCTTAGTTCTTCTCAAGTACTTAAGGATGTTCTTAATCGCTGTCCAATGACTTTCACCGGGATCAGATTGGTATCTGCTTGTGGCACTTAATGCATATGCGACATCCGGTCGAGTACATAGCATGGCATACATGATAGAACCTATTGCTGATGCATAAGGAATCTTACTCATCCGCTCTCTCACCTTAGATGTTCTAGGACATTGATTCTTTGAGAGAGATACGCCATATGACATGGGCAAGAAACCTTTCTTTGAATCTTGCATGCTAAACCTCTTTAGCACCTTGTCAATATATGTACTTTGACTTAGCCCAAGAAGCCTTTTGGATCTATCTCTATAGATCTTTATACCTAGCACGTAGGCAGCTTCTCCCAAGTCCTTCATTGAGAAATTCTTTCCTAACCAAGTCTTTACAGACTGTAGTGTCGGTATATCATTCCCAATGAGTAGAATATCGTCAACATACAATAACAAGAAAACGATTGTGCTCCCACAAACCTTCTTGTAAACACATGGCTCATCTTCATTTTTAATGAAACCAAACTGTTTGATTACTTCATCAAAACGAAGATTCCAACTCCTGGAAGCTTGCTTTAATCCATAAATGAATCTTTGCAACTTGCATACTTGTTAGCATTTTCTGGAGTGACAAAACCTTCAGGTTGTGTCATGTACACATCCTCTAAAAGATTTCTATTAAGGAAAGCCGTTTTGACATCCATTTGCCATATATCATAATCATGGTATGCTGCTATAGCCAATAGAATCCGGATGGATTTAACCATGGCAACTGGTGAGAAAGTTTCATCATAGTCAATACCATGAACCTGCTTGAAACCTTCCGTAACCAATCGCCCTTTAAAGCTGATCACATTACCATCCATGTCGGTCTTTTTCTTAAAGACCCACTTGCACCAAATAGGTTTTACCCCTTCAGGTGGATCAACCAAGGTCCATACCTTGTTTTCATACATGGATTCCATCTCCGAATTTATGGCTTCTAGCCACTTCTTAGAGTCCGGACCCGTAATAGCTTGCTGATAGGAAGTGGGCTCATCCTCTTCTATGAACATCACGTCTCCAGTATGAGTCATAAGAAATCCATATTTCTCAGGCTCATGCCTAATCCTATCAGACCTACGTAGTCCATGTGTTACAGGCACAGGTTTTTCACCCACAACATCCTGTGGTTCCTGTCCTTGTTCCATCTCAGCCTCTATACCTCGAACTTCTTCGAGTTCTATTTTTCTCCCACTGATCTTTCTGGAAATGAATTCTCTTTCTAGAAAAATAGCAGTACGGGCAACAAACAATTTATGCTCTGCGGGATTATAGAAATAATATCCTTTAGTTTCCTTAGGATATCCAACAAAGAGGCACTTGACGGATTTAGGGTCGAGTTTATCTGATGCTTCTGGTCTCACGAAAGCCTCACAACCCCAGATCCTCATAAAAGACAAATTAGGACGCTTCCCTGTCCATATCTCATATGGTGTCTTGGGGTGGTTCTTAGTATTGACAGTCCGATTGAGCTCTATTGTGACAACAATGGGAGAATCGCACAGGCTCGAGAACCTAGATACCACCAGAGATCCAAACATATACTCCGATGCTATCATCTTATTAGAGAGATCATTGACAGAGGCGATCAGAACCATTGACTAAGCCACTCTCACAGCAGAAGCATGATGGTCATACTGCATCCATTGGTATTAGATACATGGATGATTGGCTTTAGTGCAAGTGGGAGATTGTTAGTGTAATATGCCCAAAAGCCAATCATTGGATGATTGTACGTAGTCATGTAAATACATTAAGGTTATTCCAAAAAATATATTTATGAGATAAATGCTAGCACATATTTATAAAACTAGAATATTTTATATTCTTAAATGTCCCTAGTCGATTATTATTATGGATGGGTTGTAATAATAAATTAAGACTAGCGTATGTTGAGAATTATATAAGATATGAATTCTACATACGGGTACAAGTTAGAGAACTTGTGGACTGGACCGACCCACATAAGAACCCTACATGGAACGTTATATGATTGTCATTAGTGGTTCTTATATGTATTGTCCTTAGACCTAAGATCATCAAGGTTCCCAACATATGAGTCGTATACTTTGATATTATTCCTAGTCGCTCGTAACTGAGTAGACATAAGGGTAATCATTGGGTATATGACGTAATGTGTAGTGGGTTTTGATCGATCAAAATGGGATTCGTCGAACCCATATAACGGTTATATTATCAGATGGGCCACTTGATAGAGTTGAACTGCTAAATGCGTGGCCACGCTCGGATTATGTGATATGGTGATATCATGAGTATCCGGTTTTACACAGTTAACTCGGGGATCAAGAACTAAGATTAAACATATACGAGATTGACGTTTTCCATGTCTCGTGTTTAATCTTGATAATGGGAAGAAAGGACGATGACATGTTTCCGAGGCATAATGAATCAATACTGATCTTGTCGTTTGGGTAGCAATGATGTGTTGCTAGACACCGCTCATTGTTTATAATTGTAAAATGAGATTTTACAATTATTGTCAAATGTCACACACTTAGAACTATTGATTCGAGCTGGTGGTTGAACCATGGTTGGACCGTAGTGCAACCAGGTGGGTGGACCATGGTAGGACCGGGTCGTTTTGGGCTGATTTGGTTCACTAATTATCAGAATTATTGAACCAAAATTAATGCCATATGATGTGTAATCCCATTAATGCTTAGTGGAGCATTAAGACATAGTGGAGACATGATTAGGCTTAAAGTATAATCATTATGGTTAATGCATGATGATGTTGGCCATTGTCTCATTAGTCTATGCATTAATTGTGTGTATAAATAGGGCTTGATAATCAGATTATCAACACACACAACATTCACACAGAATTTAGATTACACACTTCACTAACCCGAGCACTCCCGAACCGCAGGGTCACACACTTAGAACCCGACAAGAAATCCGGCTCCTCTACGGTATCCACACAAACCGTTGATGACTGCTAGCAACCGTCTCACGGTCACTAACCCGAGCACTGTCGAACCACAGTGCTAGCTGCAGAATTTTTGAGAGCTAGAAACTAGTGTTTATATGTGCTTCTTTCTTTCTCAAAGAATGAAGTGTGTAATCTAAATTGTGTGTGTTGATAATCAGATTATCAATCCCTATTTATACACACAATTAATGCATAGATTAATGAGACAATGGCCAACATCATCATGCATTAACCATCATGATTATATTTTAAGCCTAATCATGTCTCCACTATGTCTGAATGCTCCACTAAGCATTAATGGATGCTTCACTAAGCATTAATGGGATTACACTTCATATGGCATTAATTTTGGTTCAATAATTCTGATAATTAGTAAACCAAATCAGCCCAAAACGACCCGGTCCTACCAATCAGACAAATTGGGACGCTTCCCTGTCCATATCTCATATGGTGTCTTTTCAACCGATTTAGATGGAACACGGTTAAGTGTAAAGGCAGCACTTAATAATGCATGTCCCCAAAATGAAGAAGGAAGGTCAACTTGACTCATCATAGAACGAACCATGTCTAACAAAGTTCTATTCCTCCTTTCAGATACACCATTCCATTGAGGCGTACCTGGCGGAGTAAGTTGTGATACAATACCACATTGCTTTAGATGATCAAGAAAATCTCGGTCTAAGTATTCACCTCCTCGTTCTGATCGAAGCATTTTAATACTCTTGCTGAGTTGATTTTGTACTTCACTCTTGAATTCTTTGAACTTTTCAAAGGATTCTGACTTGTGGATGAAAAACCTGTGCCTGTAACACATGGACTACGTAGGTCAGATAGGATTCGGCATGAGCCTGAGAGATATGGATTTCTTATAACTCATACTGAAGACGTGATGCTCATAGAAGAGGAAGAGCCCACTTCCTATCAGCAGGCTATTACGGGTCCAGACTCTAAGAAGTGGCTAGAAGCCATAAATTCGGAGATGGAATCCATGTATGAACACAAGGTATGGACCTTGGTTGATCCACCTGAAGGGGTAAAACCTATTGGGTGCAAGTGGGTCTTTAAGAAAAAGACCGACATGGATGGTAATGTGATTACCTTTAAATGGCGATTGGTTGCGAAAGGTTTTAAGCAGGTTCATGGTATTGACTATGATGAAACTTTCTCACCAGTTGCCATGGTTAAATCCATCCGGATTCTATTGACTATGATGAAACTTTCTCACCAAATAGTACTGCTATAGCCAATAGAATCCGGATGGATTTAACCATGGCAACTGGTGAGAAAGTTTCATCATAGTCAATACCATGAACTTGCTTGAAATCTTTCGCAACCAATCGCCCTTTAAAGGTAATCACATTACCATCCATGTCGGTCTTTTTCTTACAGACCCACCTTTAGTGCCGTTTTCCTCTATTTTTATAGGTTTAAATTCCTTAATAGCATAATATAAATCTTGCCTTATAGCTTCTTTCTTCATATATCTAGTTGGTCTTTTTTTCTTTCTTTCTTTTATGTAAGTTGTCCATATGTTAAAATGAAAAATATATTTGATTAATAATGAACGATCATTCATTATTTCTAAATTCAAAATAAAAAATTATTACATAACAAAATAAATCTAAATCTGTAACAAAATCCTTAATGATTCTTAAATATAAGTATATAATTAAAGGATTGAATTTTTTAGCTAAACAATAGCTTATTATTAGAAAGAATTTTTACATAACTAATCTACCAAAACACATATTAAATAATTATAATACTTATTTGATTTTAATATTTGACACTAAAATTTTCATTTGGACTCAATTGGTTATATAATGTTTCGTTTTTTTTGCCTACATTGAAAGATCCATCCCTGGTCATAGGATATATATAATTAGGGTTAGTGTTTCCAAGGACATACTTGTACTTGGATGAGTCTACTAGTTTTAAAATTATACACCAAAAAAAAGAGGGAGGGGGGGGGGGGGGGGGGGGGGTGTGTTATGGATGCGAGTCTTAGCCGTAAAGTAGGCAACAGTAAACGGAGTGGATAATAGAAACTAGCTACAACACAGATCAGGAAAGATTTAGGATTTTCTTTTTAAGGGGAAATTAATTACTCAGAGAGGACTGAGAAGTTTTGAGATGCAAGGAAGATTGCTAGAAAGGACGCCCACTTTTGGTGTTTTCGCCAAAGGACGCTTGATTTGTTTTACTGTAGGCAGGGGCGATATTTGCCCTCCACAAATTTATAACAGCACTTCCTTTTTCTTTTTCGATCTTCTAAATGATAAGAATGTCCTGACCAGAATAAATAAGTTAAAAAATGAAAATAAATGTTTGATTACTTTGATATCATGGTAATAAAGCAATGATGCATCTTTCAAACAGAAAACAAAATATTAGCATAAAAAAAAACAGAAAACAAAATAAACAAATAAATAACCCCCAACAGACAATAAAAAGAGAGTAGCGGGTGCCTGTGCGCACTCCATAAGAAACAATAAATACTAGTTCACTACCCGTGGATTTCACGGGCTTGGTTAGTATTTTTTTAAAAAATATATTTTCTTTATAAATTTTTAATTTTTTTATATTATGTATGGTTTAAAATTATTTTAACAGTATACGCATTAAACTTGCTGCTCAACCAATCTGAAAGAAAAAAAGCAATTGAAACTAATGGCCATATAAAATATTAAGTGAGGTCTTCTTTTTCCAATTGCCGGTACTGGCCGTATAACATATTAAGTGGTATATTTTTTAAAATTTTGAACTTAGAAATCTAATACTAAAATATAAAATATAAAATATTAAGTGCTAATATTATGTAAAAAAATGAATAGAAATCTAGGAAATAAAATTCTTAAAAATAATACTACCCGTGCATTACACGGACATGGTTAGTTTTTTAAAAGTATACACATAAAACTTATTTAGGAAAAAACTTGGTTAGTATAAATTTTTAATATTTTTCAATAATATTTTTAATAAGTACACTATTTTTAATAAAACATATTGTTTTTTAAATTTGTATCCCGTTTCTTAAAAAAGAAATTATTCATTCTTTAAGCCAATATTTCCAAA
>JAKUCV010004188.1:2457-33864 GCA_028386065.3 Turnera subulata | reverse complement strand
TCATTTTACCCACCTTTTGAAAATGATGGTTTCAAAGTGATGATTTTAATTAGGTGTAAGTCCCATCTCTTTGGCCACCTGGTTCTCTTGATTATATGTTTTAGCTCCTCAATTATACAGAGATACTCTTTTTTTAATAGCAAAGAAATAATAATGAAGATAAAGAGATAATTTTGCCGTATACATGCATGTATTTCATATGCCATCGGTTTTGTTGTAGCCACGCAACATATGTGTTCATTATTCAAACAAAAAGAAAACAAAGAAATTAGGGGTATATTCCATATTGGTTTGATAATATATCTAATTTTTTTTTCTGATTGCAGGGATCTATCTATTTATAAAGGGAAGACAACAGTTTTCTTCAAATCAAATGAAAGAGCAAAGCTGGAGAAAAAAGGGTATAGAATTATTGGTGATCAGTGGAGCGATCTTTTGGGAATTCCTACAGGCAATAGGACTTTTAAGTTGCCTGACCCAATGTATTACATTAGTTAAATTGGTTTGGGATTCTGTATCACCCTCCCTGACTGTGATGTAATAAAGATTTTTATGAGATAATTATGAAAATTTTTCTCTTAAAAATCGGAAAAAAATGAATGAGAAACTCATCTTGCTAAAAGTGTAGTATAATTAGGACTGTATCATTAAAAAAAAATCTGAGGAGAGTACTAATCTTGCTAAAAAATCTGATGTGTATAATTAGGTTTATCCTTAACTCTAATTGGGATAATTATAATGAAAATAAGGGCCAATCAAACAACACCTAGAACCCTCCACATGGCAAAAAGTAAAGACCTCAAAACATACACATGGCAAAAAAGCAAGACTCTAAAAATTCTATGTGTCAAAACCTGGTGAGGGATTCAGCTATTAATATATATAATAGATACATAGATTACTCTATAAAAACAAAAAAATATACATAGATTACTCCAACAATGTACAATATTACATCTTTTATAATAATTCTCATAATAATTTTATTTTAGGACAAGGATATCTTTTTTTATTTACTTGCATGCACACTAAATTCTGAAATTTTAAACCTCTAAATACTAAATCTCAAAATCACAAATCCAAATCCTAAAATCTTAAACCATAAATCCTAAACTCGAAACCTTAAACCCTAAAATCCTAAACCCTAAAACCTAAATCCTAAATTCTAAATCCTAAAACCCTAAAGCCTAAGCCTTAAATACTAAATCCTAAAATCTAAAATCCTAAGCCCTAAGCCCTAAATCCTAAAATCTAAAATCCTAAATTTTACATACTAAATTATTTATCACATTTTATTAAATATAGTATGCATAAAATAAGCATATTTTTTTCATTCAAATTATATTTTAATTAATAATTTTTTTCTCTCCTAAAACTTTAAAATTTTAAATAAAAAGTAATAAGTTAACTATTATTTATTACTCCTTAATAGGTACCCGTTGGGCACTCACTAGTATCAATATACAAATAATCTTTGCCAATCCGAGGCTTATCATAGGTTGGCTTAATTGGTTATTGATTGAAGTTTAGTGTGCACTCCCATTCGGTTGGGAGTTGGAATCTACTAACCTGCTTTCTTGATGGGTAATCTCAAGACAAGATTATAGTTAAAGACGACCATATTTTGGCAAGAAAATGAAGAAGAGAATAACAATGGACAGAGATGAGAGGGGAAAAAAAAAAAGTTAACATGCTCCAAAAGACACAAAAAGAATGGAGAGTATTATTTTCTGTTGTCCATATATTAGAAAGATAGCAAGATAGCCAGATAGAGTGGGGTGCATTATAACTTTGTAGAGCACAAATATCACTTCCCTTATGCTAGATGAACCTCTTAAGACTTTTTGCTTTAACAAATCGTACGAACTCATAAAAAAGAGCACCGAAATTGAAAGATATAAATACCCATATTTACTTTATTATTATATTTGAAGTAATGGTTTAACAATCAATGATGTATCATACACTAATGGTTAATGAATAACATATACTCTCTTATAATAACTCTTCTAGTATAGAATTTCATCTTGATATGTCTTTGAAATATATCGAGAAAGTACTAATATATGTGTATATGTTGCTCGATAATTAACCCTAATTTTTTTAGCATAGGAAAAAAAGTCTACTTTATATATTTGACTAGTAAATCATGGTCCTGTTCGATTTGTTCTTTACATTATTCTTGCAATGTTTATGACTTCAAAATTCTTTATTGTTGTTAGATCTATTAGGGACTATATTACCATTTGTTAACAAACACATATAACTCTATTAAAAAATTAAAAAAAAAAAAAAATCCTTCTTCCCTCTATAGGTCGGTTACTGAAGTTAATGATTTGGTACCCATTCATAATGGGGTTGCACCTAAACAATCCCAACATATCGCAGTCTCATCAGGCAAGGTCATGAGAACAAATTTCTATACCTCGAGCACCAAAGTATTTCCCATTCTTCATATTCCAATTTCAGTTAGTCTTTAACCTTTTCAATATTATATAATTTGCCTTATTATTATTAAATTATAAATTTTAATTATTTTAATTTTTTTAAAAAATAATTACTAAAAAACAATAAAACCATGAAGAAGAATGAAGCGCCCCGACTCGTATTTGCCATACACAGTAAACACGTGCCGAAACTATTCTTATTGATAGGGATTACAATACAACTCACAAGTAGTTTACAACAGCGATCCATATAATACAATTGTCACCCATACTCGGAGACCATAATTCAACAGTACACAGCTCACATTATACAACAGCAACAGAGAAAAGAGCAAGCAACAGCAACGAAATTATAATACAGCACCATATGCAACAGAACAGCAGCGGAAGACTCTATGCACATGCAGCGGAGTATGGATCCGGAGTCAGGTGAAGAAGAAAGCAGCAGCCAACATACACCGTACCTGAACTACGAAGCAACCAAACCTACGGGATGAACCCCGCAGGCGAGGGGTGAGTCCGAAGTGCTCACCGACGAAGGATAAACATAGATATATAATCGACCATAATACTTTCGAAGTAACACAAACAATTACGACACAAGAGACCAACTCAAACAACACAATAGAAGATTCCTACTAAACATAACTGAGCCAAGACCAAAAGAATGCTTAATTATTTTTATTACCGATTTTATCTTCCGGGCCCCGTCACTGGACAAGCTAGGGTCGTACCTGGTTATTAACTAATTCCGGATGCCAGGCCAAATCACATTCCGGGATCAACATCCCAATATCAACAAATCAGGGATCAACATCCCAATATCACAAATCCGGGATCAACATCCCAATAACAACATCATCCGGGATCAACATCCCCATCAACCAACCCAACTGGCCATGACACCACAGAACTAGTTTCTAACTATCTAGTCGTACCACTACTTTCCACGTGAAATTATATCATCATCTCAAATTCAATTCCAATTCCATTACTCTATCATCAATTATTCAACTTTTTATTATCTCAGATTAATCCACAGGCTCAACCAACCAACAATCTCATATCACTATTTATTCACAATTAACAGTTCAATGGCTACTCGCAATACCACAATCCAACAACACAAACCAGCAACATCACGGCAATATCCGCAGCAAACAAATACCATACAATAATCATCAACAGTTTCCGTAGCAATCATATATAGACAATATTCAATTCAGCAGTTCAATCAAGCAACATAATCAAACACAGTATTACAGGCACATATCCAAGGTTATCCATCCTCACCTTAGCCGATTATCAAGTTTGGAAATGCCCCACAGACTCCAAGTCCGATTCCTCAGGTATCTGCTCGTTATCAACTCCTATATCAAACAAATAATATGCACACATAAGTGATATGCAATGTCATGCTACTACTGTATACCGGAAAATAAATACTGACTCATCTTAGTTACTCCCTCGGGTTATTTTCTATTAACGTCATAATTCACCATTTATTTCCAGTGTCTAAAATAATACTATACTTATACCCATACCTATACCTGGATATTATTCTGGTACGATACCTACTTGATAATACCCTTTCCATATTTATTATTTTTTTATTATTTTTTTTACGAGTATGTACTTTCCAAAATTATTAATTACTATTATTATATATTTCTTCCATAATATTATTCCTCAAGATTTCCAAAATATCATTTTCACAGATTATATATATTTTTTTTTTCAGAATTATAATTTTTCCCAGATTTAATTAATTATTATTATTATTATTTTTTTAAAAAAATCGGACTGGGCCCTAATGGTGCTGGCCCAACCCACTGCACAAGACCAACTCAAATCCCAAACAGGAGTCCAAGATCAGGGCCGCGCCGCAGGCCCTGCGCTCAGCCCGCGGCCCGATCCATCTCCAAGCCCAGCAGACCTAAACACATTTACCCAACCCAACCAGGAATCCGGGTCGACCCACGGAAGATCGGGTCAACCCACCCAAATAAACTCCCAGCCCGCCATGCTCACCTAGACGAACAGTGAGGCAACGGTGAGGAAGTCGCGGCTCGGATCGCCGACTCGGCAACGCAGGGACGAGGCACGAGGGAGGGCCGACGTCGTGCTGCAAGCGATTGCTGGCGGCGGCACCGGTCGCGACGAGATGCGTGGAGGAGGCGGCGCGATGGGGGGTCTGCAGCGTCGGTCGTGCGAAAGGGGAGGAGGTGAGAACGGTCGCGGGCGGCTCTGCTCGTGGAGGGGAAGGAGATGAAGGAGAAGGAGAAGGCGGCACAAGGAAGAGGTGGCGGTTGCAGGTGGTCGAAGGTGGTGGTGGTGTTGTCGGTGAAGGTGGTCACGGCGGTGTGGGTTTCACGGGAAGGAGGAAGAGAAGAGGTGGGTGGTGTGGTGGTTGTTGCAAAACGACGTAGTTTTGCATTTGTGTGTGTGTTGTGTGTTTTTTTTCCCCTTTTCTGGTATAGCTTGAGGTTGCACTGGTTATGGGGACGAAGAAGAAAACTGAGGCTGTGTTTGCAGTAGATGGTGGTACTGGTTTGCAGGTGTTGGTGGTATGAGGGGTGTACTGGGAGCAAAAGAAAAACACAGGTTTAAGCGGGCAGGACTGGTGAGGCACGGGCATAATACTGGTTGCTCACATGCTCACAGTGGATGGCGACTGCAGCCTCCTCATTGTGCAGCATGTGAGGCGGGTTCTGTACGGACCAGAACATAACTAATGTACCCCCTTGACTTAATTTCTGGCCCAATAACTCGGGGATAATCCTGACTTTACTGAAGATTCCTGGACCCGAAAAATTCCAACTTGGTCCGAAAAATCCGCAGAAAAATCACGAGCGTGGGACAAGGCTCGGTTTCGGAATCCGATGCACAAATTACCATAAATTAATTACCCAAGATTAATTTTAATAGTAAACGACTGTAAAATAATTTTTACGGTGACGGTAAAAACGTAAAAATTACCCGGGCTGTTACAAAGAACAATTGAAGAGTCAGCGAAAATTATGAACTAGATTAATATTTATAAAACAGAATAATTATGGAGAAAAATACTCATAAGATCTCACGGCATATGTGTTTGCAATTTATTATCAATAAGAACTATATTGAAAATCAAAGAACAGTTGAATTGTCAGCGAAAACTAGGAACAAGAATAATGACTACGGAAAAAAATAGTCGATGACTGATGTATTTGTAGTTTAGTGTCAATAAGAACTATGAAGAAGAGGACAAAAAACAATCGAATAGCCAACAAAATCTACTAATAGGAACATAGACAACGAAAAAGAATAATAATAACAATCCCCTTCATTAATAATACAATTTAATAATAAAAATTAGATAATTTAGAATATCAAAAGATTACCAAATATCAAAATAGTAATCGATTTAGGAACAAAAACTATGAAAAAGAATAATAATATAACTTAACAATCCCCTTCAATAATAATATAATTTAATAATAATAATTATATAATTTAGAATATCAAACGATTACCAAATATTCTTAATAATAATCGATTTATCAATTCCTATTCCAATAGAAAAACTAATTTTGAATAATTGGTTGGTCTAGATAATGAAAGAAACTCTTTGTGTACAATATGTATAAGTTACTCTCAAGATAATGATTAATATATCATTATTTATTTATATTTTCTCAACAACTATCTAAAATTACTAAAAACAATAATTATTGAAAATAATAGAACTATGAAGAAGAATAGCCGAAAGGTGAGCAAAAACCATTAATAAAAATAACATCTACCAATAAAAATAATCATGAAGAAGAATAATCACAAAAGCTCATGATAGATGTGTTTGTAAATTATTATCGAGTGGAGCAATGGAGAATAAGAGTGGAATGATCAACGAAAACTACGAACAAGAACAAGTCGAGTAATCAACAAAAACTACGAACAAGAACAATGACTACGGAAAAGAATAATAACGGGGAAAAAAATATATCATAGGAATTCATAGCTGATATATTTGTAGTTTGTTGTCAACAACAACTATGAAGAAAAAAAAAATTGAAATACAATTTAACAGTTAACATAAACTACGAAAAAAGAACAACGACCATGGATAGAAATAATAATATAATTTAATAATCGCCTTAATTGACAATATAACTTAACAATTAAAATTATGTAATTTAAAATATCAAAGGATTAACAATAATTGATTTATAAATTCATATTTCACTACATAAACTAATTCTAAATAATGTGATCTACGTGATTATAAAGAAGAATCTGTCTTTAATATATATAATTTTTTCTCATGATAATGATTAATACTATACCACATAATTTCAAAAAATATAATACTATATCTCGTGCATGAGATGTGCAGAAAAAATTAGTAATAATAAAAAAGGAATGTATTCCGCTGGCTTGTGTGTATTTTTTTACTTAACAATTAAATTTCATTCATCAAATTGATAAGTGTAGGAAAAATACCAACAAAGTAAAACACCCTCTACTAGAATATCCACAATCTTCCAAATATACCAAAAGTACAATGGATCATACCATAAGAAAATTATGTAGAAACGTGTAACCAAAAATTTTAGTGATTTTCAAAGCAAATGCACCAAAATTCACAAAGGGGACTTACTTTCTGTTGGAAATAAATTCCCTTGTACTGAAATTGGCTTCAAGATCTTATAAAAATAATAACACAATGAAAATTAAAAAGATATGATGGTTTTACTTTAATCTTACGCATATCTAACAGACTTCTCACTAATTTTCTTAAAGAATTATTGAAAAAATCAATCCAAATTTATTTAGATTTTAAATAAGAGTATAGGCTCCACCTATAAAACTACAACAAATATAAACCTTACTTTATCATGGTAAAGAAAAATGAAATACGCCATAATTATAAATCGGTTCCGTCAACATGCCGCCAACAATTACTAAAGAGATTAATACAAATTAAAAGATCAATAGATATATAATCCGACAAGAAACACAATTAACCAGTGGAATACAAATTTCCAGGTCTAGACCATCATTGTAACTTGGTCAGTCTTGGCGTCCGGAATCTCCTGATGGCAAGTTTCCATTTGTTGAGGAGCTATTATCAGTATAATATAATACCACCGCTTACGTATGTAAAGTGAGGTAACATTTCTGGCGTCACCAACTTCACAATTCTTGTAAGCTAGTAATAATAATGTGGCAGACAGCTAGCTCCTGAAATTTTATTGTCTTATTTTCCAAATTCCAAAAAAAGTGAATGAGTCATTTAATGTAGAAAGCAAAGCCTCACTACCCAGTGAACTTTTTTAAATAGGATAAACATAAACAGATGTGCATTTTTTGGACAAAAAGAAATACAATTGCAACTTTCCATGATCCATATACAGTTCACATTTAGTGCAAGTGGAATTAATTTATTTGAGACTCGAGAACCTCAGGTATGAAAAAAAAATATTAATAGGACCATCTACTGGCCACAGCATTGTCATGTAGTGCATTTTGATGGAAGGTATACAATTATCTATGCAGAAGACTTTTCCAAGTTCATGGATTTTGAGTTTACTATTACTTTTTTTGAATTTTTCCAGTTCGAAAAGAAGCTACAACGCAGAGGATAGTCTACAATTAAAAGGTTGATTTCTATCGGTCCTAGAAACATTAATAATTCACCGAGCCAAGTTTTATCTACGGGAAATCATTCTTTTCTTCGGAATGAGATATGTGGATCGAATTAATATCAATCTAATTATATTCTTGAGAGGAAGGTGAATGAATTCTGAATGACATCAAAGTAGGGATTTGTTTAAAGCCCACCTTTGTTATATAAGTATCTTATTTGTTTCTAGAAACGACTAGCATAATTGAATTTCTTACTTATATCCTATAGCTAGGCGTGGCATGTCAAGAAGCAGCTGTTGAATGGAATAATTTCAACGTATTAGGGTATATGTGCTTCTTTGTTTTCTCTCTTTTTGTGTTTTCAATTTGGAAAGACAACTTCATTAGACGACTTGAGATTGAAGAACCCATCTCGAGATAACCTTCAATGAATCAATTATAAGATTCGACAAAGTATGAACGTGAAGCACCTACATAATTCTTATTAGGGGGGCCAAAATTTATACAAATCAGAAAAAATACAAAAGAAATTGTAAGAGAAGTGGAAGATTCGACTCAAACCCGTGCTGGCTGCATGAAACAAAGCGCGACTCACCACCAGGCCGCCATTATCTGTATGTAAAAAGCTTTCCATATCGATAAATATTTGGATTTAGGGGGGTTCAATTGCCATGCGACGATAATACCAATTAGCATTAGTTGTAATAGTAAGGCATGAAATTTCCCATCTAATCGATTTGCGAATTGCTAAGAATACTGCATTCCCTTTAAATTCCATGGTATAAGTTTCGAGTCTTACTAGAAGCGGGTGTATGAAAATTGTACTATTGATACTGATCCCACCGACCAAGGGTGAAGCCTCGAGCCACATAGAGAGATTAGTCCGGTAGTCGACTAGGATATTCTTCAAGCATTAAAATAAAATTCCATGTGCATATTGTATTCCCTCAGTCTCACTCAAGCTAGTGGGAGAATTTTTTTGTCCCACACATAGTGACAATTTATAAATCTTAGATAATTTAAACATTTTTGTAACTCAAGATAATTTCAATACTACTATTTTTAAAATAAGTTTTTGACATATTTAGTGTCTAAGTTATATTTCATTCATTTATATACCTAAACTTTTATTTTGTTCAATTGTGTACCTAAATTTTTAGATTATGGTTAATCGTGCATCTTAGTTAGCATTAAGTGCTGACTCATTGACTCTTCTGATTGGGTGTAGGATCCATTGAAATTTTTGAACAAGTGGCAAATTCATTGATTGCCACCTCTCTAAAAGTGTTAGTGGGACCCAAGCCCGGTGTGCAGAGCCAGTACATGAGGTGCACGATTCAATCGAAATTAAAAATTAAGTATATCATTAAACAAAATGAAATAGGTAAATAAATTAACAAAACCTAATAACTTAGTTACCATGTTAAAAATTCTTTTTTTTTTAGAACCAAAGTTACTTTGCATTTATAGAGTATGTGTTATATCCGTTTGGGCCAACAAAATAATATGCTCTGGGAAGTCTTCAAGCAAGACAATCTCAGAGTTACAAGTACTTGCGAGTTTAGCCACTTCATGGGCAACAACGTTACATGAGCGAGGGATGTGAGTAAAAGACACATAATGCAAAGTAGTGGCAATAGAACAAACATGTGACAGAATCAGGTCCAGTGTAAGAAGCCGCCTTTTGGATTGAGTGCAGCTCCTGAATCAACCGCAAGCAGTCAGTTTCCACCACGAGGTTCCAGAAACCCAGAGAAGCAGTATGTTGTATCCCAAAAAGTAAAGCTTGGGCTTCAGCTAATTCCGGGGATAGTTATGGTCCAATTCTAAAGTAGGTCATCATCAAAATCTCCCCTGTATGATCTTGTTCCAATGCTCCTAACCCGCATCCAAACCCCCCAAAAACACCAGCATTAACATTTAACTTCATCTTTCCTTGTGAAGGAGGCTTCCACATTTGAATTACGTCAACTCTGCGTGCTCTATGGGGCTGGGCCTCATCCCGAGAGTTGGATTGGATATAGTGATGGAGGATATTCATAGCCATATCAATGATCTGCTGACCTAGAATTTCTTTTGTCTTAAAGATTAGGACATTGCGAGCATACCAAATTCCCCAGAGCAGCGTCACCCATTTCTAAACATGCTCTTCGTCCTCAACACGCCATAGGTCCAAAAACTAGTTGAGGAAGGAGTTTACCCCCAGCGTAGTACCCCCAGACCACTAGGGAGGATTAAGGCGGTGCCAAAGCTCTTGGGACCAAGGTCACTCAAAAAGAATGTGTGGTAGGGTTTCCATAGCATGACCACATCGTGTACAAGAAGATTCAATAGTCATACCTCTACGTATTAAATTGGCTTTTATGGCAAGGTTATTCTGCAATGCCCTCCAGATGAAATGCATGACTTTTGGGGAAACCATTAAGACTCATATTCAAGTCCAAGGGATCTCGGTATTGGTACTGCTATTGCTAGTCTCAACAGATTGCAGATGGAGTCAGGAGAATATAGCATGGTAAGCACTCCGTACAGTGAAAAGGCCCTTTGGGGTGTACTTCCAGAAAAGGGTATCCGGGTGGAAGGTTGGTATAATAGGGATTCGTAGAATCTGGTCTGCCTCGAAAGGTAAGAACACCTGGTTGACAAGCTCAGCATTCCATTGTTGTGGCCCCGGATACATCAAGTCGTTGACCACAATGAGATCTGTACGCCTCGGGTTAGAAGTCCACGGCTTCCCTCCATTTTGCTCCGGGAGCCACCAATCCTCCCATATTCTGATATTGTGACCAGTACCTATCCTCCACAAAGCATCTTCTTCCACAAATTCCTTCGTGGCTAGCAGACTTCTAAATGTAAAACTCATATTGGGATTGGCTCGAATTTCCATCAAAGGTCTATGCTTGACATATTTGTGGAAGTATAGCTGCCCCACAAGGGAAGACGAGTCCTGCAGCAGCCTCCATAGTTGCTTTGAGAGCATAGCGAGGTTAAAGGAGTGCAAATCTCGGAAACCAAGTCCACCAACCTTCTTTGGTCTGCACATACGGTCCCAACTTGCCTAATGTATTCTTCTCTCTTCATTCTTTTGGCCCCACCAGAATCTATTGATAATGGACTCGATTTCCTTGCATAATTCTTTTGGGAGAAATAAACTGCTCATGATATACGTCGGGATTGATTGGGCAACCGCTTTGATTAGCACTTCTTTCCTAGCAAAAGAGAGGGCTTTCTCCTTCCAACTAGCCAATTTCTTCCACACCCAATCCTTGATAGAGGCAAAGGTTTATTTTTTGGACCTCCCGATAACAGTTGGCAAACCCAAATATTTGTCATGCTGATCTACCGAAATCATTGCAAGGTGTTGTTGGATAGCAGCTTGTGTTTGTTCTGTGACATTTTGGCTAAAAGATATTGCTGACTTATCAAGGTTTATTTTCTGTCTCGAGGCCTTCTCATAGTCTCGGATAATGGCTAGAAGACTAGATGCTTCATTCATCGTTGATCTTGTAAAAATGAGTCTATCATCTGCAAAAAAGATGTGAGATATCGGAGGAGCCTCTTTGCAAAATGTGGTGCCATGGATTCTACCCTCCGTTTCTGCCTTCTATATCATTCTTGAAAAGCACTCTGCACATAGTAAGAAAAGATAAGGCGATAAAGGGTCCCCCTGACGGAAGCCCCTAGTTTGGCATAAAAGCTTTGGTCGGATGACGTTAAGGAGGATAGAATAGTGAACCGTGGAAATGCATCTCATAATGGTATCAACCCAAAGTTGATCAAAGCCCATTTTAAGCATTACTTGTTGTAGAAAGGACCACTCCACCCGGTCATATGCTTTACTCATGTCTAATTTTATTGCCATATGACCCCGCTTCCCTTTCACTCTCTTTTTCATATAGTGAAAAATTTCAAAAGCTGCAAGTGCATTGTCTATGATGAGCCTACCAAGTACAAATGCACTTTGGTTTGGGGAGATAATATAGGGCAGAATCAGCTTAAGTCTATTTGCTAATGTTTTGGTAACAAGCTTGAAAATGACATTGCATAAGCTAAATGGGCAGAAATACACCAGAGTTTCAGGTCCTTTTATCTTTGGGATTAGAACTATGTAGGTGTGATTGATGGGGCTAGGATCCATACCATGATTTAAAATATTAAGAACAGTAGTGAGAACATCATTTTTAATGATATGCCAGTATTTATGAAAGAAAAAAGGAGGCATACCATCCGGGCTGGGGGCTTTTGTGGGGTGCATCTGGTGAAGAGCTGCAAAGACCTCCGCTTCGATGAACGGTCGTGTGAGCATAGTATTCATGTCCCCAATTATGCAAGTCGGTATTTACTCCAGTATCGGTGTTAGGTGGGTTGGAGAGCTTGAGCTAAACAGATCACTAAAGTAATCCACCAGAAGTTGTTCAATTTGTTTATGATTCCTTGTCCACTGCCCCTCCCCATTTTTAAGCTTTGAGAACCGATTGCGCCTCCTGCGATATGAAGCCTTTTCATGGAAAAAGGCTGTATTCTTGTCCCCATCCTTCATCCATGAAATCCTCGATCTTTGTCGCCACAATATTTCCTCCTGGCCTTCCAACTCCAAAATAGCCTCTTCAATCTCATTATGCCTCTCTTAATTAACAACCCCCCTCCATGTTTTTGGAGCTGATATAGCTGTTTTCGAAGTGATTGCAGTTTTCGTCTAATATTGCTGAAATTATTATCAATCCATTGTTGGAGATGGGTGCCACAAGCTGCTAATTTTCCAGTAATGTCCCCAGATGAGGGAAGGACTCCGTTCCAGGCATGCAAAATTGTGGATTCACATTCCTCATGACCGTTTGAAATGGAACAGCCTTGTAGTTCTTCGTTCATCCTCCTCGGTGCCACTGAGTTTCATACAGATGGGTGCATGATCGGATTTCTCTCAGGTCAGGTGACGACATTCATAATTTGGGAACAAGACAGACCAAGATGGGGTCATAAGAAACCGGTCCAATCTCTCATGGACTACCTCCCCATTAGCAATCCTCTGGCTCCAGGTAAAAGAGGGGCCATAGAAGTGGAAATTAGTTAGATTACAGTCCAAGATAGTCTCCTGAAATATTTGCATAACCTATAGTGGCTTCGGGTTGCCCCTGGATTTCTCAAACGAGTACAAAATCTCATTTAAATTACCACATACGAGCCAGATTCTGTACTCTGATGGGAAAGGTGCCTCATTAGAGCCCATGTAAGATTTTTTTTTTGTTGTTCAGGCCATCCATAGATTCCAGACAGTCTCCATGGTGATTGAGTCCTCCAATTATCAACCAAGACATCTATATGATGGAAGGAGAAGGACTTGAGAATGAGAATTACCTCTTCTACCCAGAACAACGCTAATCCTCCACTGCGTTCATTGCCTTGTCCAACGCAATCTATGAATATCCCATGTGCAAAACCCAATTTTACTTCTAATAGACTCCATCTCATTTGATTTCTTCTTAGTTTCCATTACGAATAGTACCTGGGGAATAAATTTGTGCACTAGCGCACAAAGCGCACGAATTGTGGGAGCATTCCCTAAACCCCCACAATTCCAACTGATGAGACTCATTGTCGTAGGTGGGACAGCTCCGCAGTCTCCGCCGTTTGTATTTTTTTGCATGCTGCCGCCATCTCAAAATCCATGTCCTCCAAGTCGTCGCCCCGATCTCGTCTGCCCAATCCCTCAAAGGTATGGACAGAATGTTCTGTGTCATTAGTGGAGGCACGGACCAAGCGCTTCTACTTCCTCTGGTTGGGTTTCTTGGTTTTAGTTGGCACTGCTTCAATAGTGGGTGTCTCGGGTATGGGTTGGCGGTGAGATTGATCTTGATTGCCCGTTTTGGTAACAGGGGATTTTTTTATTACAATCAGAAGGGGGGGCTGAGGGGAAGATCCAGTACCTGGTGAGTGTGATCGATATCGCCAGGGTTGCTTGCAGGTTTGGGAAAAAGGGGTGTAGAACTGTGGGTGAGGTGTGATATTGGGGGAGGGCCAGAGGGTTCAGTCCGGTGAGGAGGAATCTGGTTGTGGGAAGTCAGGGGAGATTGTTATGGCTGAATGGGATCATCCCTTGGAGGGGATTGATGTGTTGGGTTGAGGGATTGAGTAGTATGGGCTAGAGTGTGGGATGTTGTTATAAAGGAGGGGACGGGTGGTAAAGTGTCATTTGAGAGGGGGGTTGGTGGGTCAGAACTGTTGGCCTGGGATGGTAATGTTGGAATTGGGGTATGGTTGGAGTGGATGGGTTTGGGGAGGTTGGGCCGGCCCAGGGAGTTGTCTAGGCCCTCACCTGTAGGGGGAATCAGGGAGGAAATTCAAAAAGAATGTGGGGGGAGTGATTGGCGCCTTTGATTTTGCGAGTGTTGACTTAGCAGATTGCATGGATGCAAATTGCTCCACTAAGTCTGTCACTACACAATGGTTGGAGTTACCATATTGGGGGTTAATGGATGGGTGGGTTGGAGGGCGGGTCTGGTGGCTGAATTGCGGTGAGTTGGCTGAACGGTTTCCACCTCTGGTCCAAGGGGCTTTGGAAATAGAGGCTGCTTTGCGGAACGGAGGAGCTTGCAACTCCTCCCCAAAGTTAATTTGAGTGCTCCCGCCATTCTCTTCATCAGAGTCATACCCACAATCCTTCATACTGTGTCCGAGTCTACCACAAACAAAACTTAAACTAGGCAGGTTTTCATACTTGAATAACACTATGAAGGTTACACCTTCCTCTACCTTGATCTCCAGATGTTTGCACAGTGGGACTCGAAGGTTTAACATAACCCGAACTCTGATGAAACTTAGCATCTCCCACTCAGCTTCCTCATAGACATCCATCAGGAAGCCCAACTTCTTCCCTATCATACATGCTACCTCTGGGTCACTGTAGTTAAAAGGCAGATCATACACTTGGACCCAAAAGGGAGTTCTGAACAGATCTATAGTAAAAGGTTGCTCATTCCCTTCTACTGATTGCAATATAAGGACGTTTCGATCAAAGTGCCATGGCTCCCATGAGAACCTTCGTCTTGTCTCGTGCATCCCCAAACCTGAACATGAATAAATTTTTCTCCAATTCGCTGACCTGAAGAATCCGTTTCACAGACCACAATAAGGACATGGTTTGCATCAGGGCTTTCCCATTAAAACCTCTTTCAGTCCATAATCTACCCACAACATGCCGCTTCTGATAAGTAAATATCAATCCGCTTTTATTGAGTGATGAAATTTTATGAATAGTGCTTTCCTCGCAAGCGATCATCTTGCATTCTTTGAAGGAAAATAAATCCAAGGCCATTGTGTGGAAGCTCGACTTCAAGAAGACATACAACTCTATCAACTGGGGTCGGTTACCTGATGCAGGTTATGAAGGCAATGGATTTTGGACTGAGATGGCACAATTGGATTGTTGCTTGCCATAATTCGTCGACTCTGGTTGTTTTGGCTAATGGCTCTCCAAATTAATGAATTCGTGACGGGTAGAGGGCATAAACATGGAGACCTCTCTGTCCTTTTCTGTTTAACTTGGCGGTGGAAGGGCTTCCTGGAATCCTTTCAAGTGCAGAACCATTGGAGCTGATAAAGGAGGTGAGGGTTCCTAATATGCCGGTCTCTATTTCACAATATGCAAACGAAACCATTCTTTTCTCCCCAACTAATTCTCAAATGCTGCTGAACTTCAAATGGTGTTTTAAGAACTTTGAAGCTTTACTGGGTCTGAATATTAATTTCTGTGAAAGCAGCATATTGGTATTGGCTTGCAAACAAAACCTGGTGGAGTAGTTATCTCGATTAGCATCATAAAAAACCTGGTGGAGTAGTTTGCTAATATGCTTCACAGGCGTCGTGTGGACCACTTTCCGTTTAAATGTCTAGGTTTTCCTTTAGGAGCTAATATGAAGAGAATGTCGGCATGGCAACCTGATTAATTTGGACAAATTATCCAGCAAGTAATAGGCATGGAAGGACAAGTATTTATGGCATGGAGGAAGTGTAACCATGATTAAATCTGTGTTGAGCGGTTTGCCAATCTATTTTATGTCTTGGTTTCACTCCTATACTTGCAAATTCTTTTTTTCTGTGATTAACAAAATCTATAGTTTAGCATTTTAAAAAAAATAAAAAGGAAGCAAACAGTAAACTAGTAAACCTATAAGAATAACTTTCAAATGCAAAGGAGCTTATGGATGAGTCTGCTTGCTTATTACGCACCCAATGTTCACAAACTTTTCCGGATCAAAAAGGAAGTGAAGACATGAATTAATTTAGATGAACTTACAATGTGAGCTTCCCTCATTTATTCACTCGGAAAATTCAAATTGCAATAAACCATTATCAAAGACAAGACATCCTAACATAACATCCATATCCAAACTATTTGTGCTAGTAAAGTGGGGGGAATTCTCCCCAGAAATAAGGTCCACGTGATCAAATGCAGCCAGATCAGGTGATGTAAGATAATTGGAGGATGATGAATACTGACGGCGTTTCGGATCAATTAATGTGTCATCCTGTAGGTTGTCGCCTTTCTGTTCTGTTGATTGGGAGGATGTGAAAGATGGATTAATATCTGGTTTGTTCAATTTGCAGTGCTTGCTGTCATCCTTATGATCGTTGCTGTTAAAGCTTATAATTATGGTAGATTCTGCTTCTGCAGAATCAGAGACAGAAGCATTCAAGGAATTCCTGCAAGTGTGATGCCCACAATAAATTGTTCGGTATAATTTTGCTCCCATTCTTTGTACTTGTTTGGTCGCTTGGCAACCCTTATCATACTTGTAGGTGCACCTGAAATAGTTCCTGCAGTCCCCACCAAGAACCATGCATGCAAATCATAAGTTACTCTTACAAGCAAGAAGTTATTGATCTTTGTACTAATGCATTTCTTCTGCGCAAAAGACCATGGTAGCTAACATAAATTTACTCTTTCAACCAAGAATTTTTATCGTTGTACATAATAATGCAATTCTTCTGCATCTAGATGATAAAAATTTGAATTCTAAAGAAAATTGCAATGATAACCACATGATTCAAAATTATAATGTCAGTACTGAACAAGTATACCTTGGATATTCGGAATTGTTAATGGTTTTCTGGCCATATTTTCTCCATGCATAGCCATCATTGAATAGATTAGTGCTATCTTTTGTCCAAGTATAGGAGCTCCTCCTGCAAACCAAAACCAACGCCAATTATGAAAGGAAACTATTTAAGTGTAATAAGGTGATCTAAGGAAGCCAAAATAGCAGAGCAAAGTTGCAACTTTATACCAGTAGTTTCTCCTAGACTCAACATTTAAGACAAAATAGTTCACTGGACATTTAATGGTCACTATTTTGATACAAGCTGCGAGAATGGTGTGAAATTGAGATACTCTAAATACTAGCTAGATATATGAACCCCAAAATAAAGCAAAAAGGGAGAATAGGATTCATACCCTATTCATACTCTAAATACTCTAAATACTAAATCTATGCATGACTGCATTTGAGAGGGGCAAAGGCCCACACCAGGCCCCTCTGGATCCGCCACTGAATTTAAAAGTGCAGCTGATCCAAACGAACTAATCACCCTAAGTAAGATCTATTCCTTTATTTTAGTACCAAAAAGAAATTCCTTTATTTGCTTTTCAGGGTGACTAACTTATGTATTGATCTACTAGGGTAACAACTTTCAGTCTGTTGAGAAAGATGCATATATAAGAGATTGATCTACCTTCTCTTGTAGCTGACCCCGGGATCCTTTACAGTAGAAAACATGCTAGTCACCGCAGAATCCCCAGACTCCGAGACTTCTTCGTTTGAACCAATCCTGTTGAGGATAGAAAGTGAGTTTGTGAAGGAGTCCATTACTTTAGTGACAAGATCCTGAGAGGAGAAAGACCCATCATTCTCCATGGGGTTGTTGAGGATAGTGTTAAGTTGGCTGGCGAATTCGCGACCCTGAACAAGCTCATTCACTGCTTTGCTCCAATCTGAGGATAGAGTTTCTGGCCAAGAGGGCTCCATTTTAGGTACTCTGGGTTGACTTAAAAGAGTTGTAACTAAGGGAGCTCTTTCTTCCTTAAATGGAGTGGATAATAGAAGCTAGCTAGTTTAGTACAACACAGATCAGGAAAGATTTAGGCTTTTCTTTTTAAGGGAAGTTAATTAATTAGAGAGGACAGAGAAGAGTTGAAATGCAAGGAAGATTGTTAGTAGAAAGGATGCACACTTTTGGAAACACCATGGGACGCTTGATTTATAGTAGGCAGGGGGCTATGTCTGTGCTCCACAAATTTATAATGGCGCTATACTCACCTTGACAGTAAATAAGTTAATATATGATAAAAAATATATCTGGATTAACATAAGAGTCCAACCTAAATTCAATTTCAGATCTAACAGGGCTTGATATTTAATTGGGTTTAAGTATTTATTTTCTGCATGAGAGAAAAGAAAAAACAAAGCAAACATGGTGGACTTGATTATAGCCAGAGAAAACCATATTTGGACAAGAAAATAAAGAAGAGAACAATTATGGCAGCGACGAGAAGAAGAAGAAGAAGAAGAAGAAGAAGAAGAAGAAGAAGAAGAAGAAGAAGAAGAAGAAGAAGAAGCTAATGCCCTGAAACGGCTCAAACGTTGACTGATATAAAAAGAAAATTGGGAATATTAATATCTAGGGTTCTTCAATCTTATAAGCCTAAAAAAAGAAATACATTTTCACAATGCGTATCATTTTCCTATTATTTATTATTATGGATAATATGACAGGTCACAGCTTACCTATGTAAAGTGAGGTCACATTACTGGCGTCACCAACTTCTCAATTCTTATAATTAAGTAAATAATCATATGGCTTCATCGAGAGAAATAAAAACAAAAAATATTCATGTGGCAGACAGCCATTGATGAAATTTTATGACGTTATTATCCAAAGTGAGTTATTTAATGTAGAAAGCAAAGCCTCACCGCCAAGTGAACTTTTTTACAATTGAAGGAGAAACACAAAAAATAGAAAAATAAATTTGCAACTTTCCACGATCCATATACAGTTCACACTACGTGGAAGTGGAATTAATTTATTTAATTAAGACTAAAGAATTTTTTTTCCTTTTTGAAGTAAGACTAAAGAACATTAATAGACCACATCTTTTTTTTTTTGAACTTAATAATATACCACATCTACTGGCCATAGGGTTGTCATGTTGTGCATTTGATGGATGGGATACAATTATATATGCAGAAGACTTTTCCGAGTTCATGGATTTTGAGTTTACTATTTCTTTTTTTTTTTTCCAGTTTGAAAAGAAGCTGAGGATACTCTACAAATGGTTGATTTCTTTTTTATTCTTTTTTTTTTTAACGCTTGAAGAGTATCCCAGTTGATTTCTTTTTTTTTCTTTGTGAATGAAATATGTGGATCAAATTAATATCAATCTAATTATATTCTTGAGAGGAAGGTGAATGAATTCTGAATGACATCAAAGTATCGATTTGTTTAAAATGCCCCTTTGTTTTATAAGTGTCTTATTTGTTTCTAGAAACGACTAACATATTCGGATTTTTTACTTATATATCCTCCATATATAGGTGGCATGTAATGTCAACGCTTTTGGTTATACTTCTTTGTTTTCACATTAGTGATACTTTTTTTTTTCTCTTTCTTTTTTATTTTTAATTTGTATAGACATCTACATTAGTCGAGTTCACATTGAAGATGCTATGTCGAGATGACTTCCAGACCCAGTCAATTCAATTTGCATAGTTTTATAGTTTAAAAATTTTCTATATAAACGCAACGCAATACTATTGTTTTTTCTATTCTTTTTAGAATCCAAGATATAGCATTAACTATGAACGAAAAAAAAAAAAAAGAGTTTCTGGCAAGGCCAGTGTGCCATATTGTCACACCATGGGCTTCAAAGGCACATATGAAATCCATGAGCTAAGGATGTGTGTAAGGTGGATGGGCTTATCCTTATTTAAATTTGAACTGTTCACTCAAATTTAAATAAAGATGGATACTTGTTTGAATTTGAACTAATTTGAATAATGGGTGTAATTTGAATTTGTTTAAATTCAAATAGGATGGATAAGATATAAGGGTTTGAACTCTTATGTGCAGCCTATAAATAGTGCATGACATAGGAGGGGAGAGTATGGGTGTGTATTGTATTCTTTCACATTAATATAATACACAAAGATTCTCTCAATTCTGTTCTCTTCTCTCTTTTACATTCTCTCCACATTTGAGTCCTTAGGTTGATCAAGCTGTTGCTTGAACCGCACGGGCATCTTCCGCAGCCCTAAACTCTGTGCCCGTGACAGTCGGTAGCGGAGCCCTAAGTTCGCATTGCAGAGGGGGATGAGCAGAAGACTGCATATGTGACAAGATATGATTCATATAAATTTCTTGTTATGCCGTTTGTACTTACTAATGCACCTGCTACCTTTTTCACTTTGATGAACAGGGTGCTACATGCTTTCTTGGATCGATTTGTGGTGGTCTATCTAGATGATATAGTGGTCTACAGCAAGACACTAGAGGAGCATCTAGATCACCTGAGACAAGTGTTCCAAGCCTTGAGAGACAGTCAGCTGTTTGTGAAGAAGGAGAAGTGTGCTTTCCTTCAAAGGGAAGTAACATTTCTTGGGCATGTAGTAGGCGGAGGCAAGCTAAAGATAGACAGGTCCAAGGTGCAAGCAATCATTGATTGGGAGGCACCTAAGAAGGTCCCTGAACTACGCTCTATCCTTGGCTTAGTGAACTACTACAGAAGGTTCATCAAGGGGCACTCAGCCATTTGTGCACCTTTGACGGATCTTTTGAAGAAGAACAAGGAATGGGTATGGAGTGCAAAGTGCCAAGAGGCGTTTGAGAGATTGAAGGCAGCCATTGTAGATGAGCCAGTGTTGTAGTTGCCAAGTTGTAGCAAGACTTATGAATTGCACACTGACGCTTCAGACTTTGCTATTGGTGGTGTTTTGATGCAGGATGGGCATCCTATTGCATATGAAAGTCGTAAGTTGAATGACACAGAAAAGAGGTACACTGTGCAGGAAAAGGAGATGTCCGCCATTGTGCATTGCCTTAGAGTTTGGCTCATTACTTGCTGGGTTCGAAATTTGCCGTGTTCACGGACAATGTTGCAACAAGCTACTTTTTGACACAGAAGAAGCTGAGTCCGAAACAGGCAAGATGGCAAGATTTTCTTGCTGAGTTCGACTTTACTTTGGAGTATCGGCCAGGGAAGACTAATGTTGTGGCAGATGCTCTCAGTCGTAAAGCCGAGTTAGCTACTGTGGTGGTCTGTCCAGAGTCCAACTTGCGAGAAAAGATTAAGGAGGGGCTGGAGCTTGATCCCTATGCCAAAAGCTTGATGGAGTCTTCCTTGCAAGGAAAGACACGCAGGTTTTGGATGGAGGAGGGACTGTTGCTCAATAAGGATAGTCGTTTGTATGTGCCCAAACATGGTAGCTTGCGCAAAGAAATGTTGAAGGAATGCCATGATTCCAAATTGGCGGGTCATCCAGGCATTGATCGCACTTGCGCACTATTGGAGAATGAGTTTTACTGGCCACGGATGAGCGAAGATGTGGAGCTCTATGTGAAGACTTGCCTGGTGTGCCAACAGGACAAGAATGAGCAACAATCTACCCTAGGATTACTTGAGCCATTGCCAATTGCTGATAGGCCATGGACTTGTATTTCATTGGACTTCATCACTTGTTTGCCATTATCTGAAGGTAGTGGTACTATTTTGGTTGTTGTGGACAGGTTCTCCAAGTATGGTATCTTTGTGGCTGCCCCAAGAGATTGTTCGGGAGAAGAAGCAGGACGCTTGTTCTTTAAGCATGTTGTCAAGTATTGGGGAGTACCACAGAGTATTGTGAGTGATCGTGATGGGCGACTCACTGGAAGATTTTGGAGGGAGCTTTTCAGGTTGATGGGTTCAGACCTCAACTTTTCCACCAGTTTTCACCCCCAAACTGACGGACAGAAGGAGAGGATGAATGCTTTACTGGAGTTGTTTCTGCGGCACTATATGAGTGCGAACCAGAAAGACTGGGCCAAGTTGTTAGATGTGGTACAGTTCTCTTACAACTTACAGAAGAGTGAATCAACTGGAAAGAGTCCGTTCGAGATTGTGACGGGGCAACAGCCGTTGACCCCAAGTGCACTGGCGCATGGCTATACTGGCACAAGCCCTGGCGCTTGGAACTTTGCTAAGGAGTGGCACGAGCAACGTGATCTAACTAGGAACTTTCTTACTCGGGCTTCCAATAAGATGAAGAAGTGGGCAGATAAGAAGAGGAGGCACTTGGAGTTTGAAGAAGGTGACATGGTTCTGGTGAAGATGTTGCCACACCAACAGAGAACATTTCAGAAGTTACACAAAGGATTGGTTCGTAGATATGAAAGACCATTCTCTGTAGAGAAACGGGTAGGCAAGTTAGCTTACAAGCTTACTTTGCCCCATACTATTGGTTTTCACCCAGTCTTCCATATGAGCTTGTTAAAGCCTTTTCGAGCTGATCAGGAGGATGCTAGCCGGAATGAGTCACAGAGGGCACCCATTGTTGTGACTGTTGCCCATGACAAATTAGTGGAAGAGATCAAGTTGCACAGACGTGTTCCAAGGCGGGGACAGAATGCACCCTACATAGAATACTTTGTCAAGTAGAAGGGACTTCCGATGAGCGAAGCTAGTTGGGAGCGAGAAGATCACTTGTGGCAATTTTGTGACATGATCATTGCATACCACGATGATGCAACGAGGTCGTTGCAGGCTTAGGTGGAGGAGAATGTCACACCATGGGCCTCAAAGGCACACATGAAGCCCATGAGCCAAGGATGTGTGCAAGGTGGATGGGCTTATTCTTATTTTAATTTGAACTGATCATTCAAATTTAAATAAAGATGGGTACTTCTTTGAATTTGAACTAATTTGAATGATGGGTGTAATTTGAATTTGTTTAAATTCAAATAGGATGGATAAGATATAAGGGTTTGAACTCTTATGTGTAGCCTATAAATAGTGCATGACATAGGAGGGGAGAGTATGGGTGTGTATTGTATTCTTTCACATTAATATAATACACAAAGATTCTCCCAATTCTGTTCTCTTCTTTCTTTTACATTCTCTCTATATTTGAGTCCTTAGGTTGATCAAGCTGTTACTTGAACCGCACGGGCATCTTCCGCAGCCCTAAACTCTGTGCCCGTGACAATATGTTCCTCATAGGAAAGCCCCATAGTGACCAAATGACCAATACATGTCCGTATGCCCAACCCAGCGCAATGGAATTGGGTCATTAGCAGCAAGAGCGACAGAGAAGTTGGACCATTTAATATCCTAAGCCCACGACTCTCCCATGCCAAAACTTTCTTCCCAAAAGGTGAAAAACATATTGTAAAAAAGAGTGGGCCTATCGATGTGGTATTAGCAAGGTTATCAAACCGGACCCCACCAGACGGTTCAACCCGGTCCAACCAGTAATTGGCATTATCCCAGTACGATTTGTCACGTTTTATGGGTTGTTTTCGTAACCGACAAGAACTGGTGGAACCGACCAGTTTTTTAAAGGAACCGGGAACTGGTCGGACCTGTCACGGTTTTTCTGGTTGAACCAGCCTTTCAAGTCTAAATTTATTTTATTTTATTTTATTTTTTGGTTTCCCATCCGGTATCCGGAGCTTTGCCCCGACTAATCCGGTCGACCTGTGTCGTGCACCTGGGTATGGTGGGTGAGTCTCCCAATGGAGATTTTCTGCGTACTCGATGAATCGAACCCGAGACCTCGCTTAAGCGGTTAAATTTAAATTTTTAAGTATTTAACCTTTGACCTCCAACTCATAATTATAACCTCCAACCAACTGGGCTATTGGAAACTAATAATTCTTTTCTACATAAAGTTGATTATATATTAAAACTTATTTTAGCTTGAATTTTTTTCGCATAAAAATTATATATAGCTTAAAATTTTAATATATGATAACTTAATTTATAATAATGAAACTACTCATGCACTAATTTGTATTAAATTGATCTTATTTTAATAAAACAGTTGAACCCCGATCGAACCCCCGGTTTCCTAAAATATTCCCTTCGCCGGTTCAATGTCCGGTCCGGTTTTCAAAATCTTAGGTATTAGTTCAAAGTGCTAAGCGAGTTGTTCCGCTCATGGTTGTTAAAGCCGGATTGGAGGTTGGCCTGGTCAAGCCGATCAAGATTTTTCCAGTCAAAAAGTAGTCAAACTCGGAATCATTCAGAAAATTGCAAAAAAAAAAATTGATTTGAGAAACTTATTGGGTCAGGATTAACCGGGTTCAACCGGCCAAGCCGATCTGAATTGAATTACATTGGTTCCACTTTGGGCTCGAGTTTTGTGTATATAGTAAATCTCTATTGAGAAACAAATGATAAATCTACCATAACCAGGTACGCGATATAGATCGGATCCGAAATAATCCGGATAGAGCTCCGAATACCGGATGGACAAAAAAGACAAAATAGTTCGAAAAGAATATTAAGAAAATAAAATTGGTTGGTATGGTGGTTAGTTAATGGTTTGGTGTGAGGAAATTATAATTTTTTGTGGTTGCGTTATTCTAAAAAAATTGTCCTTATTTAATGAATTGCCGATTGAATACAATCATTATTTTGTCATCCAATATGTATCTACATTGTTCCTTATACTATTCACGAAATTATAGTTGGCATGATATACGAAATCGGCTTAATTGTATTGCTCCAAGAATATTAGAATATTATTTATATTTTTTTTGTATATAAAAGTATAACTAAAATTATCAGAAAATTTCCACAATCCTTACCTATTGTGTTAACACTAAAAAACTATTTGTCCAAACTATGGCTGTAAATGTAATCATGAATTAGATTATTGGCAGTTTAGTAAAAATATATCTTTCATTGTCCCAAGACAGCAATGGGAGGTGCGCTACGTAGTTGTATACCATTCACCCAATGTGATTTGGCATTATTTACTTTTCCATGCCAGAACAAGCAGACTTTGTTCATTATTTTTCCTAATAACTCTCGAAAAATTTCCTCACCTAACGTGATAGCCAACTTGTTCTTTTTTTAATTATTATTTAACGAACAACTTGTTCATATTATAATATTCATATTCAATAATTGATCTAGATAAATTTTGTATACATCTCATATCTTCCAAATGAAAGGAATAAATAAACGAATGAATGAACTAGTTGTAATCACTTGCTTCAGCAGAATCCAGCTATATAATTATAAGCACTAGTGGAATCAAAATTTTAACAGACCTCTGTGGTGATCTCTTCATTACTATCTAGATGTCTGAAAACCCAAAAAACACCACAGCAGATAAACCAGAAGCTACCCTGCTGCCAATGGAGTTCCAAGCTGCAAGCACAGATATTGAATCAGGGGAAGCAAACGGAGGCAACCGTGAGCAATCTCCTCTTGCATCCATTGCATTGCAAGAACCAAATACAGTTCCTTTCATGGCCTACGTACCTGTTGAGACATCAGTAATTACCAGGATATTGGATTATTCACCTGTCCAAGAAGAAGCAAGTACACACCAAGAAGGATACCTGCCGCCAATGGAGTTACAAGCAGCGAGCGCAGATATTGAATCAGGTGAAGCAAACGCGGGCCGTCGTGTTGCACGAACTCGAATGGATCAATCAAATGTTGTTCGTCCTATGGCCCACTTACCTGTTGAGACAACAGTAAATGCTAGGAAATTGGATTATTCACCTGTCCATGAAAATGCAAGTGCACACCAAGAAGGACACCTGCTGCCAATGGAGGTACACGCAGGTGAAGCAAACGCAGGCCGGCGCATTGCACGAATTCCAATGGATGGATCCAATGTTGTTCGTCCTATGGCCTACTTACCTGTCGAGACATCAATAAACTCAGAAAAGGCTGGGATATTGCTCCCCGCACCTCGCCTAGGAGGAGAAAGTACATTTCGGGAAGGATACTTGAAGGTTGCAGCTGTGGAAGGAGAAGTAAGTATAACGCAAGAATTCGTGTCGGCTAAAGGAGTGAGCTTATTGGAAATCAAGGCAAATCAAAGTGAAGTTGGTGGGGATCAACCAGGAATCCCTCATCATCCAGAAAGAAATGGATACTGTCTAAGCACGTTTTTGCAGGAGCAGTTAAGTCTTTGGAGGGTGCCATGGTGGAGAAAGTAAGTAATCCAAAACCCAAAATACAAATGGTGCCTTCTATCTTCCGTAAGAAGCAAAATTTGGAGAAATACTACAATCCTGTGGTATTAGCACTTGGTCCCATTCACCATAATGACACAGAGTTGGAGGAACTCTATTGGCGGGTCATTTTATCAAGAAAAATGCAGTTGACAAAGAGGATCTGTTTAATAAGATCCTGACAAAAATTGAGTATTTGAAGGGGTGCTATGCAGAGAATTTACTGGCAATCTACGGTGATGAACAACTCACCTGGATGTTTCTGGTTGATGGGTGTGCAGTGCTATGTTTCATACAGTGTCTTGTGGTTGAAGTAGAAGGTGGTAAGAAAGTTGGTTTCAGGTATGACAAACTAAATGCCTTGAATGTTAAAATTGATAGAATCCCTTTCATAATCCGAGATCTGTTCTTGCTGGAGAACCAAGTACCTTATCAATTGCTGTTGTTGATATGCTCGGTTACTGCGAATAGCGAAAGATTGATTGGTAGGATCAAAATGTTAGCAGCAGAACGCGCTGGAGCTGAAGCACCACCAAGTCCAGAATCTGTCAAAGGAGGAGAACCACACCATCTTCTTGATCTTTTGCGGGACTACCTCGTAGTCAAACACGAGGACAGTTCGAAAGAGGAGAAACTTCCTTGTTCTAACCGGCAAGCTCAAAATGTTTTTGAGCTCCAAAGAGGTGAACCAAGTCAATCAATTATGCCTGGCTTCAAGCAGACTAGTTCTCATGAGCAACAGCAAAACGACAAGGAGAAGAAGCCACAGTACTCTAACCAATACACTTTTCGGAATGTTGCAGAACTCAAAGCTTCAGGGATTGAGTTCAAAAGGAGTAAAACAAATTCTTTGAAAGCTATCTCCTTTGATCCAAGTTGGTTCCTGGGGACAGTTAAACTTCCCCTTCTTAGAGTAAGCGATGATTCAGCACCTACTTTCTTGAATCTGATAGCATATGAAATGTGTCCAGATTTTAAGAATGAGTATGATGTCACTTCCTATATGTGCTTCCTTGATTCACTCATAGATCAGCCTGAAGATGTTGCAGAGCTTAGAAAGGCAAACATTCTTCACAATCTTTTTGGGAGTGATGAAGAAGTGGCGAGCCTCTTCAATGAAATTGCCACAGATTTAGTCCCAAATCCAAAATTTTATGGGGATGTCAAGGAACAAATTGAGGATGTCTTCCAGAATAAGTGGAAAGTCTGGCTAGCTCAATTCCTTAGCGAGCATTTTAGCAGCCCCTGGACTCTACTTGCCTTCATTGGTGTAATATTTGCACTTGCTATAACCTTAGTTCAGACATGGTTTACCATTTATCCAAGGTAGTATATCCACTATATGAATATAAGAGTTAGCCAAATAAAAATAGAAATCTTTGCTTTTGATATTTGTTTTTCTCATTAATTGGTGTATCATGTGTTTGTTGATCCATGGTGTAATATGTATTGTGAGCTTTTAGGAAATAAAGTAATTTCCCATTTTATATGATATTATAAATGATTTTCTTTATCACTCCATAACTTGTTTGTGTGTCTACTATAACTTCTATTCTATGTCAGTGGTCTTTCTCTCTTTTCATGGGAGCTTTTCTCTCTTAGTAGAGTTTACCCCTTTTCCTTATCTTTCTTACCCTTTCCTACTTTTTAGCCTTCCCTATATCTTACTTGTCTTAATGGCCTTCCTACTAATTTTTATACCATCTGTATATGGATCCTTCTTCCTCCTCTTCGGCTACGTACAGGTCAATCTGTCCACCCCCTAGTTATTCAATTACTGGAGGATAGGGATGGTGGCAGGTCTTTCTCCAAACATGTTATTGTGGCGAAACTAGTGTCAGATAAACGGTTTTCAGTTGTGATTCTTAAGGGTATATGTTCCCGTGCGTGGAATTTGACTAATCGGCTGGAAAGTAAGGAATTGGGCAACAATATTTTCCTTTTATCCTTCAAAGACCCAAATGATAGGTTGCGTGTTATGGTTGAAACATCATGGTCGATTGGGCATCCTCTGGTTATTAAAGAATGGCACTCTCACCTAGCTTTAAAGGATATTGATTTCTCTATTTTAGAGTGTTGGGTGCAAGTACATGGTCTGAATCCAACCCAGCTTTCGAAGGATAAAGGCTGGATAATTGGCAATCTTATCAACTCCTGTGTTAGGGTGGAAATGACGGATGATAACAGGTTATCTTACAGTGGAATTCTCCGGCTGCGTGTGTTATTTAATGTCCATAAACAACTTTTACCAGGTTTCTTTTGCTCTAAATCCAATGGGGACCAATGCTGGGTTGCTTTTGTTAATGAGAGAATGTCGGATTTTTGCTATAACTGTGGCATGTTAGACAACCGTGATAAGACTTGTAAGCAACCTCTCCTTTCTTCTTGCCCTCCGTTTACTCCTGGGCGTAGGGGTGTTTGGATGAATGTTGAATCCAGCTTCTATAAGTGGTTATTCTCTAAATTGGACTGGGACCTGCATAAGAAGGCTGGTATTTTGCCGAAAACCTCCCCTTCCAGGTTTCGGAGTGTGCCGCCCGTGTTTATGGCATCCATTGAGGAAGAGAGTCGAGTACACGCGCGTGCCAAGGAAGTGTGTGAGTCTTCGCATCAAGTGGCGCGTGACAGTCATGATGAGACTGTTCTGGCCTTGTCCCCAGTATGGCCCTGCTTTGAGGACACGTGAGCCGACCTTGGACCCTCAGTTGAGTAACCATGGTGATCTGTCCTCACTTAGGGATGATCTATCCCATACATCCCCTAATCTCACTTTCTGTGGTACTGTTTCTACTGCTGAGTCATCAGATGCCTCTCTTGTTAATCTTCGATCTATGTCTTTCGAGACACCTGCCATTGCTGCATCTATACGTGCTCAGTATCTATTATTTGAGGATATTATTAGAGAGGCGATGCATGGGTCTGTTCTCAGCCCAACGGAGCAGGCTCAGCCTGATTCTGTAGCTAGTTAGGCTCCAGATCTCACCAAGCCCAGGTTTAGTTACAAACGATATGGGCCTTTAGATTTGCCCTCCTCTGATGCTAAAAGGCTGCGGATGGATCTTTTGGGTTTTGAGTGTCCTTCTTCTGTTGTTGAGTTCTCCATAAGCTATGTGGACCCTCTTTCCTTTTGTACTACCTCCCAGCCCTACCCGTATCCCAATTAAATAAAACAAGACAATTAAATAAAAAGAATTTAACAAAATACCTTTGAAACCTGAGATACGTAAACCAATGCCAAACGATATCCATAAACCTTATTATACTGAGATGTTATGAAAGAAATAGAAATAAACCAGCTTATCAAGCCATAATTCAAACCCAGCAAAATCCGCCGAACAACACCATAAACTAATTCCGCACAACCGCCAGTAAAGAAATAGAGTCAATTATAACATCTCAAAACAAATCCTTATGCAGCGGAAGAGGAAGTAACAAAAAAGTCATAGAAAAGGAAAATGTTATGCATGTCGGCTCTATGGATCCAACCGAGAGAAGAAACCAGCTACCTACTGAAATTTTTATTCCAATTTTACCCCTGAGGTATTTTTCGAGTTTTAGTCGAGGAAATAAATTATTATGCCTTGGAAATGTCAAGTTTAAGTTGATGTTGTTCATGCTTCGGGTTTCGTTGATAATGGAATGTGTTTCGGGGTGAAACACGGGTCTTGATGAGGCTTCAATCGAAACTACGTCGTTTTGGAGTTTCAAAAAAAAAAAAAGAAAAACCAACTGCGCGCGTTGACTGAAGTGGGTTGACCGCGCCTCAGCCCGAAACGACGTCGTTTCGGGGCTGAGCCGGCCAACCCTAAAAGCCCTCTCTCCCTTTCTCCTCTTTCTCTCTTTTCTTTTCTTTTCTTCCTCTCTTCCTCACCCGACGGTGCTTCCTTCCCCTTCTCCCTTCTCCTCTCATCTTCTCTCTCTCTTCCTCTTCACCCTCTCAATACCTCTCGCCATCATCAACATCTTACCTTCTCTCCCTCACACACAACTCGCCGCCACCAACCTTCTCTGTCTCCTTTCGTTCGCCTAACGCCGCCGCCGTTCTCGTCGCAGTCGCCACCACTGGTTGTAGAGGAAGCCGAGACGAAGGACGGGCTTGGTGCAGGGCCGACGAGGATCGCCTCCGTGGACGTGTGGGTGGTGTAGTCGGGGGTTGAGGCGACAACTGCTGGACGAGGGGAGTGTGCAGGGATGTTGTCGCGAAGGGGGGGACCCTGGTGTGGCAAACCCGACTCGGACAGTGGGGTTTCATTCCGGTGATCGTGCAGAATCGAGACTCGGGTGTGGTGCTGTAGGATTCGGTGCTGGCAGCAAATTTCGGGTAAGGATTTTGAGTCCTTCCTTTCTCTTCCGATTTGAGTTTTGACGCAGTAGTTAGTAAGGTGTTGAATCGGATGTTGAATTTTTGTTTTCTTCTATCTAACAGTGACGATTGTTGGATTGAATTCGGACAGTGGGAATTATTGTTGTTCGGGTAATGATGCGATCTTCTTCCTGCCTTCTTTCCAATATTGTTTTGATGAGAGTTGAATTGAGTGTTTTTGGTTGTGTTTTGGTCATGGCAGACTTGTTGAGGCCTTGTGCCTAGTGGTTGTGGATTTTTCCGGCAAGGTCACCGGAATCCGGCGAAGGCTCGGGAATTTTCCGGCGAGGCTCGGGAATTTTTCGGCGAAGACTCGGGTTTTTATTCCGGCATTTACGGTATTACCTCGAAGTCTAATTTTGATGTTTTTAATCTCATTCATGGCATGTACTAATAATTTAGAATTGGGTTATGTAATTAATTGTGTTTAGTGGAAACCGAGAGTGTGAGTAGTATGAGGCCAGTAATTACCGACACGGGTAGAACCCTAGGCCGGGATGGACTTGGGCTCGGGAATGACCTTAGAACAATATTTAGGAAAAGCCGGGCCCAGGCCCGACATTCTGACCTTATATGATAAAAGTTGTTTAATGGACTCGTAAGATATGGGTTTAAGGCTAATGACATATCTGGACTACTCGGACTTAAGGATGTGGGCTTTAGGCCCGAGGACCTTCATTGGACTTAGATGGGCTTAAGCCCGGTGAACATTAGGACCCGAACGTTTGGAGTTTAGGTGGATGGACA
>JAKUCV010004187.1:2072-19101 GCA_028386065.3 Turnera subulata | reverse complement strand
AAAACCCACTACACATTACGTCATATACCCAATGATTACCCTTACGTCTACTCAGTTACGAGTGACTAGGAATAATATCAAAGTATACGACTCATATGTTGGGAACCTTGATGATCT
The DNA here is from genome assembly GCA_028386065.3 of Turnera subulata. Classification (NCBI taxonomy): domain Eukaryota; kingdom Viridiplantae; phylum Streptophyta; class Magnoliopsida; order Malpighiales; family Passifloraceae; genus Turnera; species Turnera subulata. The sequence continues at coordinate 18,984 of JAKUCV010004187.1, read as the reverse complement.
CAGGTCTAAGGACAATACATATAAGAACCACTAATGACAATCATATAACGTTCCATGTAGGGTTCTTATGTGGGTCGGTCCAATCCACAAGTTCTCTAACTTGTACCCGTATGTAGAATTCATATCTCATATAATTCTCAACATACGCTAGTCTTAATTTATTATTACAACCCATCCATAATAATAATCGACTAGGGACATTTAAGAATATAAAATATTCTAGGGTTATAAATGCAAGCATTTATCTCATAAACATATTTATTGGAATAACCTTAATGTATTTACATGACTATGTACAATCATCCAATGATTGGCTTTTGGGCATATTACACTAACAGTGTTGTGTCGGATTTTTTTAGGGAATTAATCCGTCACAAAAATATAGCGACGGTTTTTGTGAGGGATTCATAAATCCCTCACAATGTTTGCCCGCGCCAAAGACCCACCTTTCTTCTGAGGGACATTTCCGTCGCTATTTGTAAGGGTAAAAAAAAATCCCTCGCAAAGAATGGACGAAAATTTCCCGGCAAAAAAACACTACCCGCCAAGTTTTGCGAGGGATTTTTCCGTCACTATTGTGAGGGACAAATAATCCCTCGCTAATTAGTGACGGGAACAATCCCTCACTAATATTGGAAAAAATCTCCCAATTTTGTGAGGGCTTTTTTCCGTCACTATTGTGAGGGACAAACTATCCCTCGCTAAGTTGTGACGGGAAGTAATCCCTCACTAATATTGTAAAAGGTCTAGGTTTTATGAGGGATTTTTCCCTCACTATTGTGAGGGAAAAAAAGCCCTCGCAAAGAATGGACGAAAAATTCCCGGCAAGAAAAACCACAAACCCGCCAAGTTTTGCGAGGGCTTTTTCCGTTAGTATTGTGAGGGCAAAATAATCCCTCACTAATTTTTGATGGATAATAGTCCCCCACTAATATTGAAAAATTCTTCCAGATTGTGGGGGAATTTTTCCGTCGCTATTGTGAGGGGAAAATCATCCCTGGCTACGTTGTGACGGGACAAAATCCCTCACTAACATTGTAAAAATCCCTAAGTTTTGTGAGGGCTTTTTCTGTCACAACTGTGAGGGAAACATAATCCCTCGCTAACTTGTGACGGGAACAAATCCCTCACTAATATTGGAAAAAGTCCCCATGTTTTGTGAGGGATTTTTCCGTCACAACCGTGAGGGAAACATAGTGACGGAAATATTAATCCCTCACTAATCTTTTATATCAAATAAAAACACCAACCAAAATTGACCTCTAGATTATACGAAGAATAATTAGCGAATAACAAGAATAATTAGAGAATATCAGCAATCGAAAAGCAATCACTGCAAAAAACATAACTACGAAAAAAAACTTGAATACTTAGGAAAAATTACAAGTCCTACTATAACAACTCTCTTATAGCATAAAAGTCAACAAAGTAGTAGAATTACCTCCTTTATTAAATATACAATTTAATATAATAAATTATATAATTTAGAATATCAAGAATAGCAACAAATATCGTTAACAAAAATTCAATTTAAGGATTGCTATACAAAAATTATTATGAAAAATTCCAATCCCTCTAGATTATACCATGAATAATTAGTGAATAACACCAATAGTAAAACAATTAATGAAAAAACATAATCAAGGAAAAAATAAATTGGATACTTAGCAAAAATTACAAGTCTACTATAACAACTCTCTTATAGTATAAAAGTCAGCAAATTAATAGAATTATCTTATTAATTAAATATATAATTTAATATTAAAAGATATAATTTAGAATATCATGAATATCAATAAATATTTTTAAAGAAAAGTTTTAATATTTAAGTATTTCTTCTTATTCAAATTACTCATAAATAAAGTAATTTACTAATTTTTTAATAATTTCATATTAATTTTAATATTAATATTAATTATTTTTAAATATATTCATATTGTATGTTATTATATCATGTCCATCACAGATGCAAAAAAATTAGTTAATTTAAAATTGGTAAAGTAATTATTTTATTTATATCCATGATCAACATGTGCAAGGATGAATGTTCCCTTCAAAGACTGTTTACATCCATATTCAAGCATGGATTTCAGAGCTTGTGATGATGTAGACATCAACTTAAGTAAATTAAAATGTACGGCAACTTGCATGGGAGAGATGTATGATACGAGGTTTGTCATTGTCATTTCTTCTAACTTTGAATATGCTATCTTTAGGGATAATATGTTGGTTTCCGCCGGTAGGCCGACTACTAAGCTAATTTGGGTTGCAGTAGGCCTATTACATACGTGTCGTGGCTCTTGAAAATCTTAATTAAATATTAACTATTTAGATGGCCTTAGGAGGAAAAATGTTTAATATAGGTCCAATGTTCAAGTTAGTTTTAACACAAAAGATTTATAGGCAATATTGAATGCCTGAATGTATACCTTTTATAAAAATTGTAAATAATGCATATATGTATTTATAATTATTTTATTATTTTTTATTAACAATGTGCTATTAATAATGAAATTTTAGAAAATAATTTTGAAAATAAATTACACTGGTTGCCTTACGTCTGGAACATGAGGTTGGGCGTTGTTTTGATTAAAACGATTGTGTTTTGGTTCCTTTTATACATGAGACGGTGGAAGGAGTTGCGTTTTGACCAGGACCACGTTAGTTGACTTGAGGCAATTGGGCGTAAAACGACGCCGTTTTAACAAGTTGTGAAAACTAGGGTTAGGCCATGGTATTTAAGCATCTCTTCCTCTCTCACCTCTCATTTTTCTTCTCATCACTCTCTCCCTTCGGCTGCCTACATTGTCTCTCTCCCTCCAACCCTTTTTTCTTCTTCTTGGATTTATTCTACCATCCACATACCCTAGCCACACCACATACCGTAGCCTCTACCCTCATCCTCTTTTCTTCCTCCTTCCCTCGCCGGTGTTAGTCATGACCGAGAACAACAGAGACTAGTTCCATGGGGAGGCGATTTGGAAACCGAATTTATGGGTTCCAATCGGGACACCGACGGAGATAGCAAGGTTGGTGTAGGCGAGAACGACTGGCCGAGGTTGACTCGTTTTGTTTTGTTGGAGAGTAGATCCGTACCCTTTGAAGATGGATCCGTGTTGACTTGTGTTGTTGGAGAGTAGATCCGGCCTTGGGAGTCGCGGATTTGGGTAATTTCAGGCAAGTCTCCTTTTCCTTTTGTTTCATTATTCTAATATTTATTATTTCTTGGTTGTAGTTGTTTTCAGTATTCTAATTTGGACTTTTTCCTTTTGTTTGCAGTTGTTTGCAGATGGCATCCTTGAACATATTTTACTTTCAGTTTTTTTTTTTTTTACTTTCAGTTTTTTCTTGATTGTAAATTGTAAGAATGACATGTTTGGAAAAGATTGTATATCTTGTTTATTTTTCGTTTGTAGATTTGTAACAGTCATGTCTTTGTAATTTCAGTTTATACTTTATCTCTGTAAAGTGTAAAATTTATGCATGAATAAAGAATATTTGTTGTCAATATATCTCCTAAAGTAATTAGCCTTTCTTTTCTGAAAGAACGTAAAATAATTAGTTGATATTATTGTAATAACAATGTTGTTTTAATTTTAAAAATAATTGTGTTATGAATTTACATTATTGCAAATTGTAGGCAATCCAGTTTCGATTATATATATATTTTTTTTACAAATTAGTGAGGGATTTTGCAACGGGCAGGTTGTGTGGGAAAATTATCCGTTACTGTTTGTGACGGATTCGTTTGATGGAATTGGTTTCAATAATCCCTCGCAAATCCGTTTGTTAGGAGCATTTTAACGAGGTCAGAAATCCTTCGCAAAATCCCTCACAAACGGATTTAGTGAGGGATTTCTTATAAAATCCCTCACAAAATCCTTCGCTAAAATTCATTTTCCTAGTAGTGACACCGCTTGCTAAGTAGTTGACATAGTCAGCGTACCATGGGGTTGTACAGATAACTGCCGCTTCGAGGGCTGCCAGTTGTTCTTCTGGGAAAGAGTCATCAATGGGTAACGCTTCCTCACTTAGAATGGATTCCTGGGCCAATCTCAAAAGATGATCTGTTATCGTGTTTTCGGTTCCCTTTTTGTCTCGAATTTCGAGATCAAACTCTTGGAGCAATAGCACCCACCGAATCAGCCTTGGTTTAGCATCTTTTTTCTGCATGAGGTACTTGAGAGCTGAGTGATCGATGTGCACTATTATTTTGGATCCGAGGAGATAGGAGCGGAACTTCTCGATGGCGAAAACTACCGCAAGCATCTCCTTTTTCGTGGTTGCATAATTGGTCTGTGCATCATCGAGTGTCTTGCTGGCATAATAAATTGCATGCAATTTATTATCCTTCTTTTGTCCCAAGACAGCCCCCACTGCGAAGTCATTAGCATCGCACATAATCTCGAAAGGAAGGCTCCAATTAGGTGGTTGCATGATAGAAACTGAGATTAGTGCTTGCTTGATTTTCTCAAAAGCTTCGAGGCACTCCTGGTTGAATACGAAGGGTACATCCTTGATAAGAAGAATAGTCAAAGGTTTAGTGATCTTTGAAAAATCTTTGATGAACCTTCGATAAAACCCGACGTGGCCTAAGAAACTTCGGATTCTTCGAACAATTGTTGGAGGGGGCAGCTTCTCGATCACCTCGATTTTTGCACGGTCAACTTCGATTCCACGTTCGGAGATGGTGTGGCCCAGAACTATTCCTTCGCGTACCATGAAATGGCACTTTTCCTAGTTGAGAACTAAGTTGGCCTCTTCGCATCTTTGCAAGACCCGAGAAAGGTTGGCGAGACATTCGTCAAAAGTCTTTCCGTAGACCGAGAAATCGTCCATAAAGACTTCCATGATTTCTTCGATCATATCGGAAAAGATTGCCATCATGCAGCGCTGGAATGTCGCTGGAGCATTACACAGGCCAAACGGCATTCTCCGATCGGCGAATGTGCCATAAGGACATGTGAATGTCGTCTTCTTCTGATCAGCTGGATGGATAGAAATCTGGAAGAAACTCGAGTATCCATCCAAGTAGCAAAGGTAAGAGTGCTTTGCCAACCTCTCGAGCATCTGGTCAATGAAAGGGAGTGGAAAATGATCCTTCCGGGTGACGCTGTTTAACTTCCTGTAGTCGATGCACATGCGCCATCCGGTGACTGTCCTCTTGGAGATTAACTCGTTGTTCTCATTTTTCACGACAGTCATTCCCCCCTTTTTTAGGCACTACATGAACAGGGGAGACCCATTCACCATCCGAAATGGGATAGATTATCCCGGTGTCCAGCAACTTCAAGATCTCTTTCTTGATGACTTCTTTCATGTTTTCGTTTAGGCATCGCTGGCGCTCGATTACCAGTTTGTAGCCGTCTTCCAGGAGTATTCTATGGGTGCAAAATGAGGGACTTATCCCAGTGAGATCATCGATAGAATACCCGATCGCTTTTCGGTGTGCCTTCAGAACACTCAACAGCTTCTCCTCCTCTTCCTTCGTCAGACTCGTGTTTATGATTATTGGGTATGTAGAGTTAGAACCCTGGAATGCATAACGAAGTTTGGGTGGCAGAGGCTTTAGTTCAACTTTTGGGGCGTCGTCAACTGTTGAGTTGTCTGGCGTCTTGCTCAATTCTTCAATTCTCTTGTCTTCTTCGGCAGACGCCAGAGATAAGACCTCAAGTTGGCGTGCACAATCTGCTATCTCAGGATCTAGATCTCGAGTCCCTTTATTAAGAGCGATGCATGCCAACAGAGGGTCTGCACAGTCTGCTTGTGCAGGAGGTTCTTCATCAGTTATTTCAACGATGTCAAGTCGGTAGCAAAAATCATCTGGTACTCCTTTGCGAATTACTTCATCAACAGCGTAGCAAATTTTCTCGGACCCAACTTGTGGTGTGAGCTTTCCTCCCTTGACATCGATTATGGCACCGGCAGTTGCCAAAGAGGGTTGTCCCAGGATGATTGGTACGTGGTTGTCTACTTCCATGTCGAGAACCACAAAACAACCAGGATGAAGAAGTTCCCAACTTTGATAGGAACATCCTCCAAAATTCCCACTGGATACTTGACAATCCTATCTGCTAGGTGGAGTGACATAGCAGTAGGTTTCAAATCCCTTAGGTTGAGCTGTTTGCTGATCGACAAAAGGATCACACTAACACTTGCGCCTAGATCTCAAAGTGCTCTCTCGATTTGTACCTTCCCTATGTCGCAGGGGATTGTGAATGTTCCCGGATCTGGAAGCTTGTTTAGAATAATTACACTACATTCTCCCGTCAGTGCCACCGCACTGTAGTCAATCAATTTATTCTTTTTGGACAGGATGTCCTTCAAGAATTTTGCGTATGTAGGCATTTGGGATACGGCTTCTATGAATGGAATGTTGTTGTAGAGATTTTTCATAACATCCAGGAAACGTCCGAACTTATTATCATGCACCAGTGGATTGAGCCGTTGAGGGAAGGGTATTGGTGGAACATAGGCTTTCACTTCGTCTTGCTTTGCCTTCCTTTTATCGGTTGACACAGCCTGCTCATGCTCCGCAGGCTTGTCTTTTTGCATGGCTTGGCCATGCTCTTCCTCTACTACCGGGACTGGAGGTGGTTGTCGCTTCGGATATTGAGTACCACTCCTAAGAGTGATTGCATTGCATTGAGCGTTAGGGTTTACCTCCGGTTTGCCCGGTAATCTGCCAGGATTACCCTGACTAGGGCCAACTTGGGCGATCTGAAATTCAAGACTGTTGATTTTGTCAGAAACTCCTTTCACAACTTGTCGCTGCTCCTCCATGAACTGTTGTTGCTGTTTCATGAAATTTGTCATGAAAGACTGGATGTCGTCTTTTGGAGGAGGCTGATACGCCTGTTGGTATGGCTGTGCAGGTTGTTTAGGAGGATATCCGGGAGGACCTCTTCTGGTTTGATTTTGGTTTTGGTTGGGCTGTTAAGGCTTCCAAGAGAAGTTAGGGTGGTCCCTCCAACCTGGGTTCTAGGTGTTTGAATAAGGGTCCTTCTGGACTCTCTGGTTGATGTAACTTACTTGCACTTGGCATGCTTGCTCATAGCCTCCCTCTGCTTGACACTCTGAATAACCTCCTTCGCATTTAGCACAGGAATGGGATTGTCCTTTCCCATTCACGGTTTTCATTAGGGCATCCATTTTGGCGTTCAATAAGCTTATCGCGTCAAGTTCAAGAACTCTGGCTGTTCTTGTGGGCTCACCTGACCATTCGAATTTATTGCTGATGATGTGTTCGAACAATTCGTACACATCCTCAGCATCTTTTGCTAAGGCTACTCCTCCGGCCGCAGCATCAACATGTGCACGGAGGGATTCGTTCAGACCCGCATAGAATTTCTCCACGATCAGCCAATCGGGAAGGCCATGCTGTGGACATCTTCTCAAAGCTTCCTTGAATCTTTCCCATGCATCGTAGAAAGATTCACTGGACTTTTGTTTGAATTCCATGATGCCATTCCTCAATGTCATGGCCTTGTTGGGTGGAAAGAATTTCTTCAAAAATTCCTGTGAAAGGGCAGCCCATATGTCAAACGTCCTAGAAGGTTATATGGTCAACCACGCCTTCGCCTTATCCTTGAGTGAGAAAGAAAAAAGGCGCAGCTTGATAGCGTCCTCGGAGACTCCATTTACCTTGATGATATCGCAGATTTCCAGGAAATCTTGCAAATGGTGATTTGGGTCTTCCGAGGAGGAACCTCCGAAAGGTTCGTTTTGGACCATTTTGATCAGGGCCGGCTTAAGCTCAAAGTTATTAGCTTGCACAGCTGGGCGAACCACACTGGACTGTGCAAGGGTTGCATCGGGGATGGAGAAATCCCGAACTGGCTTCTGCCGAGGTCCGTATTGGACACCCTCCTCGATGACACGTCCGTCGTCTTCCATCTCTTCTTCGAACGATGAGTCGTCCTCCGATTCCTTCTCGAGCCTTTGCTCGCGGATACGCCTCCAAAAATTCTTCTCGATTTCGGGGTCTTGTTTTCCTGGTGGTACACCCGAGCTTCTAGTTTTCATGCACTAAAGAATCCTGAGAATAGATGAACAAACTAAACAAACGGGTGAAAAAAAGTGAAAAATAAAAATCTAGATTAACCTAATCACAAAGTTAAATAATATTAACGCCGATTCCCGGCAACGGCGCCAAAAACTTGATAGCCTTCCCGCAAGTATACGGGGTTGTTGTAGTACCAAGGTCGTCTCACAGGGATCTTTGCTAAGTTCTATCTAACCAAGCAATTTATGATTATCTAGAAAAATAAATAATGTTGAGGGAATGGTGATTGAAACGTAAACTAAAGCGATTAATAACGAGATTAAACTCAATAATATAAAGCATCTAGGACTTCGGGGAATTCCTTGCCAATATTTCCATACAATTAAGCTACGCATAAGCAGGCCATGAAATGTCACCATATAACTAGCCTATGTAGAATCTATGAATTAAATCCTGAAATTAAACTTCTTTAAAAGAAACGGAAAATCTAAACTAGATCGATAACCTACTCGCCGTAAAATCCCTTCCCAGTTTACGTCCACTATCCATTTGCCAGTGATGAAATAAACTAAGAGCATTAAGAAATTTCCCTACTAAATCTCTAATAAAAAGCACCCCTCCCTCGAGGTCGGTTTTTATAGCCCGGTTTATGTTTTTCTATAGGTAAACGACGTTGTCACTTAACGTTTGCCTATTATGGATTTATGCTAATTGGTGATCAAGCAACTAGCATAGTGAAGATTCATGAACCGAATTAAAGAAGAATAAAATCAGAAAATAAAACCTTTATTTAAATAAGCATGGAAACAGTAACAAGTTCATCCCCTAATCCTAGACAAGAATTCTAGCTAGACATAACTTTAAAGAAAACAACAAGAATCTGGAAATAATTCCTCATTATAAATTCAAGGAATAACTTACAAGTAATAGAGCCAACATTGAACCAAAAGAGACAAATTTCCATGCTAAGAGTCTTCCAAAAGCCAAAGCCTAAGACTAGAATTACAAAGCAAAGAAAAGTACAAGTCCTAGCTAATGATGTGTGTTTGCCGATTTGAAAGTGAGTGTAGAACTTGATGGAGGACTTGATGCCTTGTCCTTTGCTTGTCTTGGCCTTTAATAGTGCAGGGGGGACCATCTTGGGTGGCTAGGAAGTGATGCAATTGGCGCCAAAAGTGGAGCATGTGTGGCTCCTCATTCTTGCGCCAAAAATAGCATGTGGAGGACCACTTCTTCCCTCCATTTTCTTTGCAGCGTGAGTGGTTTTAGTCTCCAATAAATAATGAACACATGTACCTGGACCAATTCCTTGGATGACATCAGCAAGCAATACAAAGTTGAGAGCTTTCCAAATTTAGCAACCAAGACCAGCTCTTTCCCTCCTTTTCCATGCAACGTGGGAGCTGTCCTCTTTTCGTGCATGAGGCGCCACATCACCAAGACTAATTCCTTGCATGACATCAAACAAAAGAACCTGGCTTGGGACTTTTCACGTGAAGCTTTTTAGGCAAAAATCCAAGTGTGGGCTTTTGCTTCTTCTTTCCTCTTGTCTTCTTCTTCATGGGTTTTGGGCCTCCAAAAATCGGTCCATCATGTTTTTGGGCTGCTCTTGTTAGGGTCCTTGGCCCAATTCGAAGGAGGTTTCATCCCGTCTTGCCACCTGTCCATAGGCTGCTCGTGCTGGAATAATTCACATAGGCAGCTTATGCTGGAACTGCACATCTTGTCCGTAAAAATCCAAATTTTATTTCTAAAATATAAAAAATTGCTAAAAACCTGAAGAAAAAGAAATATAAAGAGAAAAGGGAGAAAGATGTTAAAAACAAGATGGATTAATAAAATAAATGATGTTTGACAAGCTAAAAACCGTTGAAAAGACTCGCGAAATGAGTACAAAATGCGTACTCATCAACTACTTATATCATTTTTTTTTCTCAAAAAAAAAACTACTTATATCATTTCCTTATCCATCTATCCTCACCATCTATTTTCTCTCCATAACCCCTACATTCACTCCCTTGAGTAAATTCACCCATTACTAATTATGGGAAGAACTAAATCCCTTCCAAAACCCAAGTCCGAGTTGCCCACTATACAACCTCCTGCTCAAACCACCTCTAAACAATCCACTACTAGAATTACCCGACACTCAAAACCTCCTCCATTGACTCCTTCCACAAAACCCTCAAACCCTCTACCTAAGCCTCCAAAGAAAAGAAAACAATCTTCTTCCAAGATGACCTCTCCACCTCAAAATCCACCTGAGCAAATTACTGATCAAGAGGCTGCAAAAACTCTTGAAAATATCGCAGCCTCCACTGATGAATTCCTCTCTCAAATTCGAATTCCTCCACTTCTTACTGATCCTATCGAGCAGACAAAATTTCGTGCTCTATAAAGGAAATCCATGATTGATCACTTTGTGAAGGAACTTGACCTTGAGAAGCAGGCAAAGGTACTCGAGCTTGTTCAAAACCAGCCCTCACTAATTGGTACTCCTCCTATTGATAATCCTTACACCACTCCTATCTTCTTTGAGGTTCCTTGTGATCCTTCACCTGAAAATCAACCCGAGAACCCTAAAAATTCCTCTGAGCAAACCCTCTCAGAAGATAACACTCCTTTAGCCCAGAAATACCCGGCCAAAAGAGCCAAAACTACTTCAGCTCCACAAAAGAGGGCACCTTCCAGACCTTAAAAGCTTATGGCATCTGTAATGCCAAAACGAAATCTTCGCAGCAGCACTCAAGAACAACGCCTAAGAGGTCTAGTGTCCAGGAAAGGTAAAGAAAAGGAGACATATGAGATTGCTGAATGTGATGATGAATATGATGAGGATGAGGAAATTCCTGACATAACCCCTGAGGGAGTAACAGGGGATACTTCACTTGGTGCTCAAATTAGAGAAGATGGGTCTGAAAGTGAAGAGTGTTTTGCGCCCACTGTTCACCATGTTAGCAAGTCAGGGAAGCTGTCTAGATCTAGGAAGAAGGCTAAGGAAATCGTTGAAGATGCAAAGGATCCCAGTGGAATTGTGGGTAACAAATTCAAATTCTTGAAATCTGTCACTGTTCACTTTGATGATCTAACCGGGTCTGGGGTTGAAGAAATTGTGGAACGTGCTCAACTCACTACACTGGCCACTCTTCACGTATCTGCCTATGAATCTCTTGTAAAAAATTTTCATTCCAATTTGATACCAAAGCATGATGATAGTGGAAATACAATTGGTCTGCAAAGCACGATTTGTGGCACTTCTGTCTTTGTAGAGGCCAAACTGATTAGGAAGCTGCTGAACTTGAGCAAGGGATCTGTTAGGTATTATAATACTAGTTCTAGAAATCCAGTTAATGTGCCTAACACCCCTAGTGTATCTGAGCAAAGAAAGATCCTTTTTGGGCAGTCTACTAAGAAGGGTGACTATCAGGACCTCTCGGCTGAGCACAGGATTGTTCTCTATTTTATCACAAGAGTCCTGATTCCCCCTAGTGGTCACCAAAATCTGCTTAAGACCTATGTGTGAATACCCGACCCAAAATCACTTGGGCCTATTCACCTTTCCTTTACACTTTCTTCATAATCATCATCCAACATCTTTGGAGTCACCACCCAAATTTTAGTAAGGGACAAAAACTTGGGAAAAACCCTTCTTGTGACTCCATTTAGGTAACCGGATAACGAACCAAAGATGCTGGACCCGGGGATTCGTCATGGATGAGAAGGTGTTAGGCACCCATCCATGTTGGGGAGAAACTTTATGCAATTAGAGGATTTTGTATGCCTTGTGCAAGTGTGCAAGTGTGAGCACCAAAACACATAGTAACTGAATATTTAAAAGAAAAGGGAGAAGAAGAAGATTGGGCTTGAGTTTCCACCACTAGAAACCACCTACGTACCCCGACGACTGGGTTCAAAGCCCACGTAGTTCTTGACATGGCATCATAACAATCACATCATCATCAACATCAACATCTCAACAATAATTGGTTAGACAAAAAGGGTGGATTAACTCTTGTAGCCCTCCTCTAACTCCTTGGTTTGGGTTGTGCCTCCCACACAATTTCCTCCCACTCCTCAACTCAATCTTGCAGTTCTTCTTGATTTTCTCCTTTGCTGCCCTTAATTGATGATGCTACCCATGAAATTACACCAGAGTACTGCCTATGGAACTATTTCTTAAGCTTGGAGAGAAAGAGTTTCTCCAAATTCTCAAGCTTTATGAAGAGTATTTGTGTAATAGAATGTGTCTCCCTTGAAATGTGAGAGAAGGATCCTATTTATAGTATTCTGGGTAGCATAGGGGCGTGGACCATCATAATGACCAAGGTAATGGCAAAAAATCTGGGCCAAAACCGAGTAGAATCAGATTATGGGCGAAAATCGGGGAGAAAATGCGTTTCTGGGGGTACATGACCGCCATGGCCGGCGGTCAGCCTACGGATGACAGCTAGGCCGGGCGGTCATGGGTGGAAGACTGCCCAGGCCCGGCGGTCATCCCGAGATGACCGCCTGCGCCTACGCGTCTCACCCGTTCTTTCCTTTTTCGGTCCCGATTCTCCCCTAATTCCTCCCTGATTGATTCTACCGCGTAATTAACCCCTAGAATGCCCAGAATCCTCTGCTTCCTTGATTACTACTCCTCTCAATTATCTCCTAATTGATTAATTACACATTGATTCCTCATTTTAAGCCAAAATCATACCAAAAACATTCTTGCTATTAAAGAATGATTTAACTCTGATTTTCCACGAAAATCAGAGCTAAATTTGTCTGCAAGCAAGGTGTTAATGGGCTGTGCAACTCTGAAGAAAAGTCCATACCTTATTAAATTGGACCCTTACATTTATCTTCAACCCAAGAATAAATATAATTGGGTTTAATAAATAAACAAGCCCAAATTTAATGAGATAAAATACATTTTAGCAATTTAGTCCTTAACATATCCTATGATTAAATCGTCTCATTAATCCTAGGCATATAAAAGTCTTAATTACTATAACGTATATATTCTACTAAAATTAAACCCCATCTATGCTTCAACCCAAGACTAACTCATCAATCTTATGATTCAAACATGTCTGGAGTCTAATCTCAATGTAATTTTCATGGGTCAAATTTGGGTGTTCACACTATGACATGTGGCTTTTGGGAAGTCTGCTGACAAAATAGCCCTGTGGACTATGCCTTCACTATTTTCAATCATCTTTGGCTCTCGTCTGCTCGTCCTTATGGAAGTCTCATCACTTTGATTGCTCGCCATTTTGGTGTGAATGCCACCAATACGCACCATCATGTTCTTGGTGAGTCCATTTGTACAACAACTCTCAGTAAGATGAAGATCAAAAAGAATAGGAAAGGGGTCTTCTATGTGGTTCAGTCGAGTACTTCTAAGGATGCTCGCATTGAGGCTCTTATTGAAGAGATCAAAGATGTGAAGGAGGAGATTCTTGAGCTTAAAGGCATGGTGAGCAAGCTTATGGAAATGGATAAAGCGCAGCTGGATTTGTTGATTGCTGAGGATGCCGATGATACTACTGATGCTGATGAGTCTACTGATTCCTCGTCTGGCCAGAAATCTGCTAGTGTTTGACTCCCACATGGCCACCCAAATCTGATGCACACCTAGGATCATGCATGTTTTATTTATGCTTGTTTATTTGTTTCTTGAACTTTGCTGGTAGTTTTGGCATCTTCGGTGCCGATATGTTTATCTATTGATGTTTGCTTGGTTCTTGTCTTAGCTGTCTGTTGCTGTTGTTTTTGTTATGGCATTCTTGTGCCAATCTGTCTGCCCTTGTTTTGCTTTTTGTTATGCCAAAAGGGGGAGAGATTACTAGGGTTGGGGAGGGATTTAGGTTACAGGAACATGTGGATCTGGTTTTTTTTTCGACATGTTCTTTTTTTTTTAATATATTGTGGCCTCTAAATTTTATGCCTTCAATTTATTTTTCTGCCCCTTATGCTCTAACCGCTTGAAAGATGGACAAATTGGAAAAATATTTTAACTAGGGGGAGCATATGTTGAGGGGGAGCGTACATTCACATCTCCACATTATTTTAAGGTTTGTCATCGTCAAAAAGGGGGAGAATGTGAATCGGATGATTATTAGTAACATGCTTAAGACAAATTAAGTATGATTAGTAACTTAACGCCTACACTAAATTAGCACATTGTTCATAACATTAAAATATGCATTTAAATATAATTGATTATACTAATGACTAGTGGGTTATATTATATGATAAATGTTTTAACTAGGTTTTGATCATGACAAACCTATGTATAGCATGTGTTGTGCCTAACTAAGAATTGCAGCTCACATGAGGAGCCTCTAACCCGTGATCAAACATCCAAATCAGCCTTGGAAGATGAGTGAGTGGGATTGGTTTTGGAGCATGAGATGTAGCTTTCAACATACAAACTCCTATGCTACTTATGATTATTTTATCCTTAATGGGATTGGTCAACAAACCTAGTACCTACCATTTCTGGACACTGATTCTGTGATTAAAGCAACCTTAAATAAATCAAAAGGCAGCTGAATTCAAACTTCCTAGGACCAACCTAGGATTATGCTAAACAATGTCATCTATGACAAAAAGCTGCAGTCTGGTGTGTCTCGTGCCAAAACATGAAAGGGACAACAGGGAAGAAGACCGTTGACACTCTGGCGCCTCTGACAACAAAACGGGCTGGAATGAAAGGGACAACTAATTGATTAATTCGAATTGAAATCATCCCTCCTGCCTCTATATAATGGAAAGCTGATTCAAGGAGAACTTCAGAGCTACTAAAACAGAGAATCTGAATTCAAGCAAAGATAATGCACTTGCAGTTCTCAAGTCAAGCAAAAAGAGAGAGATAAACACTTTTTTTAGTTCATTCATTGAGTGATAATATTTGAAGGCAAAAGTTGCTGTACTTAGTTATTGGTTCTGTATCAAAGGGTTTTATGTAAGACAAAGCTAGGGAAAGCTTTGTGGTGAGTGTGTAAGGTTTAAATTGAGCCTAGAGAAAAACTTGTATTATAGGTTAGTGGTTGAACCCGTGAAAAACCATAATAAGAGTGAGTTAGAAATCTCAAGGGGAGATCCTTGAGTAGTAGAGTTGTCCTGCGTGGCGAACCACTATAAATCCTGTGTCATATTTTCTCTAACCTTTTTCTCTTAGCATTTTAATTAGTATGTTAATTAGTGGTCATAAACACAATTTCAGAGAGGAAAACAGTTTGGCCTTTGAGACGCCAAATTAGGTTTTAATCAGCAAGGCTAATTCACCCCCCTCTTAGGCACTTTTGGGCCAACACTATGAAGTAAATGAAAACACTAAATGGAGTGAGATTCCTATTAAAGTAGATAATTTACAGTAACTTACTCATGCAAAGATAGCAATGATAATAACAATCTTAATCAAACACACAAAATCTTACAATTTCAATAGTACTTAAGAGCCTTCTACTGTAAAAAATAATTGCAGTGAAGATACAGAGGAGGAGGTTATGGAAGTGGAAAAAGGGTTATAAAGGTGGTAGGGAAATATTATAAAGGCGGTGAAGAAGAGGATCTGAAGGCTACAGGAAGTGGGATACGACCAAAGGCATGGAAACTGTAGATTGCAATGATTTGCAAAAGCGAACCCATATTTACACTCCCTTTTAATATTCGCACTCCAAATCTTGATTTTTTGGTCTTCAAATGACAAAATTAATTCTTAATTTACACTATATATATAAAAGCACGAACACAACGAAACAGCTTAAAGTATAGAAATAACCTTACTTAGTATTAATGTTAATTAATTAATATTTTATTTTATTTTTATTAAAACGACCTGTCATGCAAAATTCTTACACCAGACCCATGTGAGAAATTCAATATTGGTCAGAGGAGAAAATGAAAAGAGCAAAGCTTGATGCTCAAGCAAAGAATGCCCTTCATTGTGGAATCAGTGAGAGCGAGTTTCAAAGGGTCAGATCTTGTGAAACTGCATATGAGATCTGGAGGCTCATGTGTGTCACTCATAAAGGTACAAATCAAGTGAAGGAATCAAGGCTTAATCGCTTGATGAGGGACTATGAGCTGTTTCAGATGGTGTCTGGAGAAACCATACAAGAGATGAATACTCGTTTCACCATCCAGTGTAACAACCTTGCAACTCTTGGAAAAGTCATTACTCACAGTGAGAAGGTTGCAAAAGTTTTGAGATCACTTCCTAAGGAGTGGGAGCCTGTGACAACCCGTGTAATTGATGCACTATGTGTTTTACTTGATGAGCAATGGTGCTGGGATAGGAGCTGGTGCAATTGGCCAGCAATTGACTGAGTAGGCTAGCAATTGGCTTTGGTTGACTAGCATCTGACCCGGATGAATTAATTAACGGATGATTAGTCTTAATCATCGGTTAGTGTGTGCTTAGGGAGAACTAATTGGGGATTAGTTAAGGCTAAACCTTGGGTGAGATGGCTGAGTCCTGATTGGTTGGGAACATAAGCTGGAGGTGGTAGCTGCTGGTGGCAAGTAAGGAGGAGGTGGTGAGCTACTTGGGCAAGGTGGCAGAATCAGGAGCAAGAGGCAGCAAGTGGCTGCTCAGTCACCCGCTTGCCTCAGCCATATCTGCCCAAGCAAGCACCTCAAGCCTCACTCTGCCCAGATTCGTGCCAGGCGCAGAAGAGAGAACATCCAGCCATTCTCCAAGTTCACCCTAAGCTGTAAGCATACAAGGAAAGGGGGTAAGTGGTTTGAGTTGGAATTCTTATAGATTTTGGTATCAATTGACTTGCTAGGTGTGCTGGTTACTTGGACAGTGCACCAATTCGATTTTGTGATTTTGTTGTTGGGTGTTGGCTTGAGGAAGGATAGTATGTTGGGTTGGGGGTGTTGGTTGGCGAAGTTGGGGCATGATTGACC
>JAKUCV010004186.1:81705-100366 GCA_028386065.3 Turnera subulata | reverse complement strand
CATCGTTAGTAACTATTAGAACTCGGATTAACTGGTGCCATAATTTGTCAGGATATCAAATAATCCATAAATTAATAAATAATTTATTAACATATGAAATTAATTGGAATAATATAAGCTCTTAGAAAACCCGTGTGTAACACGGCCTAATTCAACTGCGGCTCAAACCCGTGTGTAACACGGGGAGTTGCACTAGTTAGCATATATATGATCAACCTACTTCGGCTAGTGATCGATGAGGCCAATTATTTGAATTCATTTGTTTTGATTTTGATGGGTACTGGGGAACCAATAATGCTTCAATCTTAATAATCTCTCCATTAATGGACCCGTTTTGTTGATGAAACTATATTAATGGACCTTGAGGTGACCATATGGAGCAATAGCCACATAGGCCGATCAATCATCATTTTAACTTGCACTAATCATGCTTAATTAGTTGGTTTTTTAAGGAATAGGGAATTTATCATGAGAATATTACTGATTGAGATAGTTTGGTTGCTAGTTGCTACTTCCTATCACAGGAAGTCATTGAAAAGTCTACTCATGTGCTACAGTGTTTATGAGAAGGAATAATTGGTTTGTTTTCTCGTATATGCATTGCATGGATGTTTCTAATTCATTTTTTAAAGCAAAAGAAATTAGTACTGCAAATTCTTTTTAAGCCTTTTCACATGGGCATGGAGATTTTCTAAAGATAAGGCACGTTTCTCTCCACTGAATAATAATTTATACACTGTGGTCCTCCTCCTCCTTTGCTTCTTTTATTATCATCGACATGGTCTCAAAACTTAAAAAGTCAAATAACTCAAAAACACTTTCCTTATAATTGAATGCAGCCCATCCCTTTTTGAGATTGTTTCTCTCATAACCCTGATCATGATTGATGACAAATGTTTCTCTCCTCTTTTTCTTTCTTTGGGTGAAAGAGATGTTGCATTAATGTTTCTCTCCTCAATGTATGAATATAGTAAGAGAGAACCGATATTCAAAATTTCTCAGTGTCGGCAACGAACTTAAAAGGAGCCAAAAAATAATAAAAGTGAAAAAGCAAAGCAAAAAAGTTAAGTACATTTTATCTATTAAATTAGAAAAATTATATTATTTATACACATTTTAAAACGTTGTACTATATAAGGTTTTCTCCAGAGAAGTACTGATAAATGGCCGGGGTAGGCTTCACATGCATGCATATCTATTCTAAAATTTTTTCCCTAATGGCACAAACAAAAAAAAGTTATATATACTAGTTATTGGTTTTGTCCAATTCCCCAAATGAATTATATTATTTTTTCAATACCTTTTTTTTTGTTATAAAAGAATTGAATTTATAGATGAATTTGGGAGGAGAAGAAGAAAGGATGGAGGAAGGAATTTGGTGAGGAAGACGGGTAGCAACCCGGTTTCACTGCTCGCCGTTTCTATTTTCATTCAATTATATATAATACAAACTGAGTGGATAAAGTTCAGTTCAATCCCTCAAAATGACATTCACTATATTTTGGTCCCTCAAGATAATAAATTTATAACACTCCCCCTTGAATGTCATTGTGCATTGGGTAGAATACGTTTTAGGGAGAACTGCCTCATTAAAAACCTTACCAAGAAAAACCCAGTGGGATAAAAATTTGGTGAAGGAAAAAAGAGTGCAGTGCGTATTCTTCTCCCCCTCATTTTGGCCTCCGTGATTTCTTGATGTCGTTGCATGCCGATCATTCTTATCAGCTTCTGGTGACGTGTGTGTCGTCTGATTACTTTTGATACATCATTATTTTAATTAGACAGAGTCGACAGCATTATCTTCATGATTTTGTCGTTGGAGCGTCCATCTTGTCATCTTGCTTTTGTAGTCCCGATGATATTGTAATATCTTGTGTAAAATTATAGTTGGTGTCTGTCTCTGCTTTATGTGGACTGAGTAAGGAATCTACATCTGCAAAAATAGCTTTACTCTCTTTCGGGTTTACTGGATTATACATTTGTTATTCCCCGAAGATAAGAGCAAATACATATAATGCCGATAGGCTTAAATCAAAAGCTTCAGGCTTTATGTTACAAGCAATACATATTGCACTAAGACAGGGTACTCCAGGACCAGTCTAATAGCATGCAAGCCTCTTCTGGAGTTCCAATCACTAACCATATAGATATCAACATAAAATTTATTCATACTCAAAAATGATTTAAACTCAATTTAATTTTTGTATTTTCCCGGGAATTAGTTGCTTCAGGCAACTTGGATCCTTCAGGGATCTTCATGTATATATCATTACTTATGAATCCATATTAATAAATAGGCTGTAATAGCATTCACTAGATGCATTTCAAATTCTTTTCATATAATGCCAGACTTATCAACATAATTGCATCCACCACAGGGGAGTAAATCTCCTCATAATTAAAATCAGTTCGTTCGGGTAAAACCATGTGCAACCGTGCTTTATATCTTATTTATATTTTCCGCACAAATACCCGTTTCTACGACTAATCAATTTTTACACACTCTGGTGTACGGACTACAGGTCCGAAAAATATCTCACTTCATAAGCGAGTCTAACACAGCCTTTTAATTATATCTGTTTATTTTGGCCAATCATACAACGCCTACTTTCATTAGTAGGTTCATGATCCTCATTTTTAATATTTACCGCTATAAATTAAAATTGTATTCCGTCGACGGTTATTTCTCGTCGGTTCCATCTTATTCCTGACACTGTAATTGAGATCTCATCATACTCATTTATTTCAGGTACCTGAGTTACTTCTGGAACTTTATCAATTTGTGTCAGAGAATCAACCTCTTCTGGGAAACTTTTAATTCAAACCTCTACTGGAGGTCTTATTTTCTCACTGGGGCCATCTTATCACTTTTGCTCCTTTTTCTCTATCGAGAATTTCTTTTCTTTTGGAACCGATTATAATCTATAGATTCATTTGCATATTTACATTATTCTTCAGGAACATCAATCTTAAACAGGAGCATTTGCAGCTGGTATATAGTCACACTTAATTTAAATGTGTCTGGCAATTGCATATCAATTTTTCTGCAAATGAATCATCTTTTGAACTTCAGGTTCATGCTAATTTATATGAGGATCAACATTCATATATATTATGCATTTCAACAAACTTGATCCAGCTGCTTCTTTCTCCCCCTGATGTTGGGTATACACACATATTAAATTATTAATAAGCAAATCTTGCTATAAATGAATCTCCAATCTTTTGGTCAATAGTAATAATGTTGTGATTTGATGGAGATTACCCAACATCTAATTCCCAACCTTCTTTAAAGACCCGATTAACTATGCTGTGGTGGAGCATAATATACTGTACAACCAACGGTCCGAAGATGGGAGATATTTTGTGACCAAGAACTTATAGGGAGATCTTATGATCTTATAATATCTTATTGGCTTGATGCACTTTTACTGCGTATAAAATACCATAGTCATATTTCATCAATGGTCCTGCAATCAATTGTCAATATGGCCCAGATCACTTTGGGTTTATTTCCAATGATATACATTCACCATTGAAGAAACATACCAGCATTATCTAGATATATAGTCTAATAACATGAGTAGGGATATGCACCTGCAAGTGGCTTAATCATAAGAACAAGTGCGCACAATGCCAACTTGCGTCACATAATAGACCACCTAGTCGATGCATCGTAAAAATTACCTAGATGGTTAACACCGCGGATTTATCAATCCTCGTTTATGTCCCTGAACTATTCTCAAACTTGCTGGTGATACTAGGCCATTCTCATCTTAGGAAGGCCATAAAATAACTTTCGGAGCAAACAAACTCATAGAAATTCATTGATTGTAAAACTTCTGGTTTTTCAATGAATGATCCAATAAATTTCGTGCATCATTATTGACCCGGGATGGCCCATCCGGTCATGCCAAACAATAAATCCATGAACCAACTTCAAGTTGGTGCCAGCTTCAGGCTGCGCAAGCTATGTATCTAAACACTTAAAATTGCTAGCTTCAGGCTAGTGCATTCCAGCTTCTGGCTGGGTATGATAAGTTCAATAACTTAAATTGCTAGCTTCAGGCTAGTGTCCGCTTCGGGCTATAATGTACCAGCTTCAAGCTTTTGTATGCAAGCTTCAGGCTGCTAAGTGCTAGCTTCAAGCTCGGTCATGCTAACTTTTATTGACTCAAATATTTATGTAGTACAATGTAAAGAATAACGTAAGTAAACTTTCCCCCACTTGTTAGTTTCCTATAGGCATTTTAACATGGGGATATTCAATATCTCTTTACTGTCTCAATATAATTTTTATTAATTATTATAAATATAAAAATTTGTACTCTTCAAGAGTATAATGATATTTATGCTCTTCTGGAGTATAATAAAATTCAAGCTCTTCCAGAGCATAAATATTTTACCTTTCCGGAGTATATTAAATCTCATGCTCCTCTGGAGTGTAAATATGTGCTATTCTAGATTTTAATATAACTTGTGCTCTTCTGGAGCTTAGTAATTTTCTTGAGATTGTACTATCATTGTTACTTATGAATAATTTCCGTTTATTAAATACGGAATATGTCATTGCATTGCTTCAGGACAAATGCCCGAGTCAACGATAGTTTCATGTTCACATTAAAAATTTAGCAGTAATAACATGCATGAAATAAACATAATGTAATAAATATAACGATTAATAATAAAACTGAATATAAAATAAAATCATTCAAGCTTATACCTTCAGGGTATATTGGCATCCACACATATAATTCTCCCCCTGTGGATGTCAACTTGGCATGGTCTTCGGGACTAAAAACGTAAGGCATTATTCGAGAAACAATTATAAATTAATGAAAAGTAAATAAATTAGATCGCAACACGTAATAATATAAATTGATCATAAAATAAATTGAATATAAAATAAATTGCTCCTTCAGGGTAAGTAAGTATAATTTCAATATCCATCTAAGTGATGGTCATACAGTATCCATATCCATCTAAGTGATGGTCATACAGTATCCATCTTCTTGATGGTTATACAACGTCCACCTTCTGGTGGTTTATGTTTTTATTCTTAATTTTCCTTTTGAGGGATCTTCAGGATCTTTTGAACGGTAAGACTTCGAGTCTTCGTTGTATTTTCCTTTATTGAGTCTGCTGGACTCTTATATTTAGTCTACCAGACTATTATCATATAAATTTCTGTCCTCATTTAATACCCATAACAAATTTCTTCCGGAAATTGTGAGGGTCTTAAATTCAAATATCATAATTTAATAAGGAAATGCATAATTAAAATAAATAAGCAAGGGGCCTATAATAAATTACCCCAAGTAAAATAAATGACAGGAAATTAAATGATGGGCCTAGTACGAGCCCATATTAAGCATAAAATTAAAAGGCAAGGTAATTAAATACAATGGGCCCTTTTATAGCCCAATTAAAAATAAATGCCTGAAAATTAAATGCGATGGGCCTTTTTATTAATTAGCCCAATAAAAATTAAATTGCTGAAAAATAAATGCAATGGGCCTATAGCGAACCCAATAAAAATTAAATTTCAGCAAAATAAAAGCGATGGGCCATATACGAGCCCAATAAAAAAAATGTAAAGAAATAGGCGGCTTAGCCGGCCATTATGGGCCTTTCATGAGCCCAAATAAAGCATAAAAAAAATTAAAACATAAATTTAAATGCAGTGGGCCCTTTAATAGCCCAATCGGAATTTAAATAAAAACAAAAAAAATATGTTTACTCGATAAATCTTTCAGCAATAATACATATAATATATATTACCAATATCTGGTTACTATTCCGGTATGTATATGCCATTAGCCTTCTGGGCTTAGCGGGGAAAAACCCAAGGCGTCGGATTCCGATCGAACACTTCGGGGTTCGTCGGATCGGCCAAAAACGCTATTCACGGTTGCTAGATCGGTCAAAATTACGATTCACGCCTTCTGGGCTTGCCGGGAAATAACCCGAGGTATAAAATTCCGGCCAAACACTTCGGGGTTCGCCGGGAAAAATTCGAGGTTTCAAATTCCGGCCAAAATCACTATTCACGATCGCCGGAAATTACTATTCACCGTGCCGGATAATTTTCCGAGGCACTAAATTCCGGCCGAGCACTTCGGGGCTTGCCGGGAAAGTCCGTAGATGCTAAATTCTGTGTTCGTCGGAAATTTATATTCACGGCGTCGGAACACTTCTGGGTTCGACGGATTCAGGGCAAAAAACACTGTTCACGCCGAGGTCCGGCCAAAAAATTACTGTTCACGCCGGATTCCGGCCAAAAATCACTGTTCGCGCCGGATTCTCCATTAACAACATTACAATCCCATCAACAATTCACACCAACAATTAAACAACAACAACAAACATCCATCTCCATCCACAATCAACCAAAATCAAGTAAACTCAATAACCAACCAAAATCAAGTAAAAAAAAATCCATAATCACGGAAATTACATTAAAATTATACCATGTATATGCCATCAATCAAGCATCAACAACAACAACCCATTCAAAACAATCAAAAAACCAATCCAAAAATACAAATAAAAAAAACCAAAAGAACTATCCACTCACATGGCGCTGCCGGTGATGGTGAGCCGGCGACGGGACGACGCCAGACGCAGGCGGCAAAGGCGCGGCTGACGGCGGCGAAGGCGAGGGGAAAGGCCTGGTGGCGCGGCGTCTTCAGAAGCGGCAACCGGCAGTGATTTGCAGAGGACAGACCCGACTTCACAGGTCGGGTCGTCGGATCTGGCATCGGGTCGTCGGCCATAGGCGGCGCGTCGGTGGTGGTTACGGACGGGGGAAAGCGGCGTTGTGGTCGCGGCGGCCCGGGGAGTCAGATGGTGATGGTGGTGAGTTGAACGGCGACACAAAACGTCACGCCGGAGGTACGGTTTTCTCACCGGAAAATGGTCTTTTTTCTTCTCCTCCTGGCCGACGAATGGGTGTGTGATTTTAAGCTCTGATTAGAGCATGTCGTGCTGATAACGTGTTATAAAAGAATTGAATTTATAGATGAATTTGGGAGGAGAAGAAGAAAGGATGGAGGAAGGAATTTGGTGAGGAAGACGGGTAGCAACCCGGTTTCACTGCTCGCCGTTTCTATTTTCATTCAATTATATATAATACAAACTGAGTGGATAAAGTTCAGTTCAATCCCTCAAAATGACATTCACTATATTTTGGTCCCTCAAGATAATAAATTTATAACAGTTTTTTCTTTATGAAAAGTTGTTTCTTGACATCTTTTTTTTTTTATTTCATTGACACATGAACGGGTCCTCAAAGCAGGGACGAATCTCAAGCAATTTGCTGCCCCCTCTCTCCCACATGGGGTGTTACAGTATTCAGTATCCTCTTTTAGTCAAAATAGTCCCCACCTTATTCCTTATGCAGCTTTTTGCTTGTCTCAACTCAAACTATATAATATGGAGCCAAAAACAAATTCGAAGCACCATTCGCCTCTAATTAATAATTAGCAGACAATAATTCTCTCATACCAAAAAAATGTCATTAGATACTGTTGGAGTTTTGAGCATGTTTAACATATGAACAGCACATGCAGCGGAA
This sequence comes from Turnera subulata, assembly GCA_028386065.3. Taxonomy (NCBI): domain Eukaryota; kingdom Viridiplantae; phylum Streptophyta; class Magnoliopsida; order Malpighiales; family Passifloraceae; genus Turnera; species Turnera subulata. Next base: position 92,790 of record JAKUCV010004186.1, on the reverse strand, counting down.
GAATTATACAAGAAAGGAGACTTATCTTTTTTCTTGATGGAGCCAAGATCTTCATGTTCCTCTGTGTTGTTGTGTTGATCGTGGGTATAATTACAAGAAAAATATCCTTATGTCACAACCTAAATACCCTAAATTAGTAAGAAGTATCTGTATTCTACTAAAACATAGTGAGAGAGAGGAGAAACAGGGGAAGCAGTGAGGCAAGGAGTAGCTCTCCCCTTGCTTATTTTTACCACGCCCATACACCCTTTTAATGCATAACCGATAAAAGCAGAAGCTCACACATAGTGGAGCACTTCATTATTGGGTAGAGCACTTTATTATTGAGTGGAGCACTTCATTATTGCGTGGCAACAAGATAATCCATCATCTCCCACTCACACACAATGGAAGTGCTCATGAACACAATCATGAGATATTCAAGATGGAAATAACATTCTCAATTCTCATATGATGGACACAACCATCTATATCTTCAAAACATTTCATACGGGCAAAATAGGTCGTGCGACCAACATACTAGTAGAAGCTCTTTATTGTACATCTGTTAGGAATATACAATAGCTCAAGGATATAACTATATTATAAATCTGTTAAAAATTTACAATAGTTCAAGTAGAGTAAGTATGTAAGCTCCCCAGATACATTTAGTTGTATTTAAGAGAAACACAGATCTCAATTCTCTATATGTATTCACAATTATGTTTTACTAAAAAAAAACATAAGTGGCGCCACATTGTGAACACAAAAAGAAAATGCAACACTCAATGATCTTCCCTTTTACTCAAAACTCTACATCTTAGCTCAGCAGCTTTTCTGACATATCCCGATTAGGCCGAATCCCTCATGGCCATTCAGAATACAGCCAAGACAGCAACACCAAACTAAGATTTCAAGTAGTAGTAAAAATTCCCTAAGGGCGCTTGTGAGAAATTATAAATAATTTCTCAAGGCTCACACAGTAAGGAAATGAGACCATATTTCCTACTCCTTAATCGGTCACAAAACACACATGGTATGAATTCATGTGCCACAGTATTTTCTCCATCCCTTAGTGGAGCATATGTCATTAATAATACTGTGTAGGTAATAGTTCAAACACACCTAGTGTTTAACTTGGGTCCACCACTCTACCGTTTTTCCAATAGAACCCTACCTAGCCTTTGAACAGATAAGATAAAACATTACTTCGTTTTATCTTCGGTCAATCATGACTGACCTCATCTTGAACAATATCAAGGCGACAATATGTTTTAAGTCAGGCTCTTACAGAATAAGTACTCAACTTACTCTTGACTTAAAACTGTCTTATCCCTATGACACACCTAGTCATAGAGATGGTTACTCGTATGAGAGAGCTAACCTGTCTGTTAGACATATTATTTGATGAGCTCAGAACTAAGCTTCTCATCCCATCATATGCACCTAGCATATATCCACACATGTATACAACATGTATTCTGTATATATGAATGTTTACACAAACCGGTATTGTATAAATCTAGAGATTTATCGTGAATATAAAGTTAAGGGAAAGAACAATAATAGAAATTATTGTATTTAATTCCTACTAAACCTATTTGCTCTATTTGACCAATAAATGAATCTTTCTAAAAAAAAAAAGGTTCGGTGACTGTGTATCAGCATATCACCAGTAGGAATATACTTTACATTTACTTCTTTATGTGAAATATCAATGTGTTTTTGTCTTGTCACAGTACCACCAATTCCTCCCACAGGAATATCACTGCATGATTATCACAATAGATAATCAATAAGGGAACCATACCGCATGCATTATCCCTAATGACTAAACTATTTTATTCTTACAGCTTTGTACAACAGATGATAGAATTATAAATTCAATTCCTATCATTGACAAGACCATGTTTGACAAGATGGTATGACTACACATAGTCCAAGATCACCACTATAGTCAACATGCATATAAGCTTTGAAGCAGAACTTATCTCTTGAAAGCTTATAATATAGTTTTTCATACTCTTAAATACCAAGGTATTTCCTTGACTGTCATCTAATTGTCATATCCAAGATTGAGTCGATAACTATTTACCATATCAACAAGATAATAAATATCTTGTCTTGCATACAACATAGTACATATTGGATTCTTATGACATTAGAATAAGGCACAATTGCCAAGCATTATTTGAGTTTGGTAACAGTATTGTTTGCTCGAGTTATTGCCTTCGACAATAAGTGTATCTATGGGCTTAGAGTCATACATACAAAAGCCAAGGATCATAATCCTCAAAGTGTATGCAATTTCCCCTCCATGTCCTACATTTCCAAAAATAAAGGACAACTAAAAGTATAGATACAAGGAAATTTTTATAATTTCCAGCCAACAACATGACGTGGACGTAAGGTAATAGAGTCGCTTATGACTAGTTGATCTCGATATAATGGTCATCATCTATCATTACAAAAAATGAAGATGTCTTGGTTACACAAAACCTTAAAAACCATTATGTAGAAGAATTACAGAGTCCACAAATGGATCTAAATTGGCAATACACGAAGTATCCTTGCCCTTTTACAGCAAAAACCCATAGTTTGTTGCATATAAATTTTCTTCTCATTTTCCACTAAGAAAAGATAATTCTTACATCCACTTGATGTAATACGAGATCAAAAACATCCATTGGCTCATCAACACATAGCATAATATTTGAAGAACCCATTTGTTCCCAAAAGCCTCACATGTTTTACCAACACTCAAGTTTGTTTTTTGATTACATGAAGTACAACTCATGTTGTCATAATCCATTCATTCTTAGTCTTATAAGAAACAACCTTTTAAGTTCCCCTCTACAAAAAGAGGTTACACTTTGAGAGCCTTTTGGTACTATTGATCAGTACCACCGATCTAAAGTGTCGTTTCGGTTCTATACCGTGACCACTTTTCGAGGTATTAGATTTAATGAAACAAATTCATTGTAATCCAATTGCTCCCACTAGGATCAAGGTTCTCATTGACTAATCAATACTCAACTGATTTATCCCAAGTTACTATTCTTGATCACATATCTCACATAGAGATCAATTGTTTCCTATATTGACTTTTCTTAAAAAACACATCCTCCAAAAACATTTTAGAGATCATTTTTAGAAGGATCACATTCTTCTCTCCATAACAATATTTTGTTGTGGAGTTTCAGGATTAGTTAACTATTTAACCAATCCTACTTCATCACATATTTATATGAACGAATCATACAAATATCATAGCACTAGTCAACTGCTTTTATACAGCTATCAAGCTGATTTTCCACATGGTTCATCAACCATCAATGGCATTTAATAGCCTAAGACTTATGAAAAATCGATAAGAGTGATGAAATAGTAGGCACTATACCTTGCCCTCACATTCAATTTGACCACATATGTCTAAATGGATTGATTGCAAATGAAATTTTGCTTTGCAGTGTAATTCAGAATGATTACCTTATCATCTTCCTCTCAAGAAAGAACTCATATAAATGAAGTTCAATCTTGAAAATGAACCCATCAAGCCCGCATTGGCGAGACGATTCATTCTTTATTGATCCGTATGATCAAAAAAAAAAAATGACATACATTCACATAATTATTCACATAGAATGAAGATATAAGTAGGGGAAAGTCTGAAACTATTTGAAACATATTCATTATCCAGAAAAACAAGATAAACATACTAAAAATATATCCATAAAGGTTAGTATAGTAGAACAAATCTACTCCCACTAGATACAAGGTTTGTCATATTCGGTGAATAAAATATATATCATGTAGGTTTAGGATTTTGACCCTTACACAATCAGTCTAATCCTTTAACTTTCTCTTGAGAGTCAGTTTCCTACATGAACTTACTTTGATTCAAGCGACATTTGATAATTGTATAAATGATCCTCGATCATTTATTGCCTAATTTGTGGATACTGAATCAACTATCCAATTGATGATTGATTTAAATAACAAACAGTACCAAACTGTCTGTATTTTAAGAAAGACATACCTTCTTAAAAGTGATGCACAAAGTACCAAAATACATTCATTATCCACAATTAAAGCACTCAGTTTTACCTTGTTTCTACCATTTGGATAAGTAGGAAATTTTTCCCATTATCACAATTAAATTTATTTCGAGCCTTCTTCGATTTTTACCACTTATGTCAAAAAGACTTCTACTTATCAATTGGTACCATTACCAATATAAGTACTTTTAGCCACAAAGGCACTTCTTTGAGTAGTCCTATTGGGCACCCACAGGTGTCCCACATCTTACTCAAAATGGCAAATAATATTGTCAAAAAAAGTAGTGGTAAAAAAAAATGACATTGGAACATCTTTGTTCCTATACTGTCTAAGTTTGGTTAAAGATATACCGCCAAACTTAATTTTAAAGGTAATCCATAAGCTACAAAAACTTAGGATTCTACTAGCCACACACATAGTGTGGGAAAAGAATTTCTTCCTCCTGCTCACAAGCTAGAGGTTTGTCTCTACCTTTTACAGGCTCACCCTTAATGATTTTTCAGAGCATAAAATATCACATTAATCCAACATATTGGATTTTCATGCATTCAAACCTTATAAATATCATCATACAATTTCTCAACTTATGAGATTTAATGATGATGTTATTCCTTACAACAGTCAATAAAAAACTATAACACATTGTGATAAAAAGTCAAATAAAATCACATAAATCCACAAAGGATACCACATTATATATACAAGAATAACTCATGCTTTATACAATAAATAAAATAAATAGCCAACATCCTTCTAAGCATGAAATCGAAAACCCATCAAAGTGCATCATCATTCATGCCTAAAAGAACAATTAACTATTGTATAATATTCAGCAGTATAAAGGCAATTTAACTCCCACTAGGAATAAAAAACTAAATTTTCCTTACGTGAGAGATAGATAATTAACACATAATTATCTAATTTTATTGAGAATACTTATTTTATTCTAAACATCAACACAAATTTGAATTAGCTAATTTTATTCAAGAACAGAATTAGCTATCAATTTATATTAAAGAGAACTTATTCTCCAATAGATAATTAACGAATAATTATCTAGTATTATCAAGTGCACACAATTTATTAAAAGAGATAACACAGAGTTATATCCCCAAACGACAATAGCAACTAATGATTTATTAAAGAGACTCATTCTTTAACAAAACCAAAAATAGATAATTAACATATAATTATCTCATATTATTGAGAGTTAATTATTATTTTATTTAATGTTTAACACATAGTTAAACTTAAATAAAATTAACAATTAATAATTTATTAAAGAAACTCATTCTTTAATAATTTATTTTCATAAACCAGATAATTAACAAATAATTATCTAAATTTCATTAAAGGCACTTAATTAATTTTTTATTTTTCTTCTAACACATAGTTAGATTAAAAAACAATTAATCATATTAAAGAAACTTATTCTTTAAAATAAATATTATTTTTCACAAATTAGATAATTCACATATAATTATTCAACATGATTGACTTTATTTTATTTAACATCTAACACATAGTTACGACTAAAATAAAATAACAACCTACCATAAAGAAACTTATTCTTTAAAAATTATTTTATACATACTAGATAATTAACATATAATTATCTAATACAATTGAATATATTTAATTTCTTAACCATCTGACACATAGATGGACTAAAAAAATATTCAATCATAAATTAAAGAAATAAATCCTCTAATTTATTTTGTATAAAATAACTACTATGAAAAATAATATACAGCCCATTTTACAATTTAAGACAATTGTAGTCCAAACAATTTAGAAGAGCCCACAGAATTTTTCAGCCCATAAAAATGAACTAAAAACATTTTTTTTTGTTAATTTGAAAATAACTCAGTTACGATACGGGTACAAACCACGGTTCGGTTCGGTCAGACGGTTGAACCGGCTGCCGACACTACAGTATCGTCTTTAACTTTTTTTTTTTTAGCACAACCGTCGCCGGAGGAAGGGAGAGGAGCGCGTCCGCATCATGCCACTAAGGCCACTGCCGATTGCACAGCACGCCGGCGACCGTGAAGGCAGCTACAAACGCCGCCATCAAAACTGAAGCGCCCCGACCCGTATTTACCGTATAGGGTAAACACGTGTCAGAACTATTCTTACTACAGTAGCAGACAGTATATACAATATAAAATACAATACAAGCAATCCCCAAATACAATATTCGTCACCCGATCCCGAGGACCATTATTCAAGCCATTACACTCCAATCTAACCAACAACAGAGGACATAGGATACAACTACAAATATAATACAACAACAACAGCAATAACACTATAGAAAGACAAGCAGCGGAAGACTTAGAATGAGATGCAGCGGAGGTATGGATCCGGGTCAGGTGGAGAAGAAAGCAGCAGCCAACGTACATCGTACCTGACCTACGAAGCAATCAAACCTACGGGATGAAACCCCGCAGGCGAGAGGTGAGTCCGAAGTGCTCACCGATGAAGGATAAACAGAGATATATATTCAACTGTAATACTTTCGAAGTAAACACAAAACAATCTCAACAAAAAAGCACAAACAATCACAATACAAGAAAACTACCATAACCACTGTGCCAAGACCAAAAGAATGCTTAGTTACTTTTATTACCAATTTTATCTTCCGGGCCCGTCACTGGACAAGCTAGGGTCGTACCTGGTTATTAACCAATTCTGGATGCCAGGGCCAACCACAATCCGGGATCAACATCCCAATATCAACAATCCGGGATCAACATCCCAATATCACAAATCCGGGATCAACATCCCAATCAACCAACCAACTGGCCATGACACCACAGAACTAGTCTCTAACCATCTAGTCGTACCACTACTTTCCAAGTGACAATTATATCATCACCTCAAATTCAATTCCAATTCCATTACTCTAACATCAACTACTCAACTTTTATCATCACAGATTATTTCTCAAGCTCAATTAGTCAACAATTTCATATCACTGATACTCACAATTAACAGCTCAATGGTTACTCACAATATCACACTCACAATATCACAAACCAACAACACATTTCAGCAACATCATGGCAAAGTCCACGGCAAATAAATAGCAAACAATAATCATCAACAATTTCCCTAGCAAACATATAACAGCCAATAATCGATTCAGCAGTTCAATCAAACAACAAAAACAAACACAGTATTACAGGCACACATATCCAAGGTTATCCATCCTCACCTTAGCCGATTATCAGTTATGAAACTGTCCAATAGACTCCAAGTCCGGCTCCTCAGGTATCTGCTCGTTATCAACTCCTATATCAAACAATAATATGCACACATAAGTGTTATACAATGTTATGCTACTACTGTATACTGGAAATTAAATACGGACTCGTCTCGGTTACTCCCCCCGGATTATTTTCTATCATCATCATCATTCACCATTTATTCCCAGTGTCTAAAATAATACTATACCTATACGTATACCTATACAATACCTACTTTGATAATACCCTTCCATATATATTTTCCTACAAGTATGTACTTTCCAAAACTATTAATTACCACTATTATATATTTTCTTCCGTAATATTATTCCCCAAGATTTTCCAAAATATTGTTCCCACAAGTTATATTTTATTTTTCCAGACTAATAATTCTTTTCCAGATTTAATTTTATCTTTATTTTCTTTTTCTTTTTTTTTTATATTCTGGTCTGGCCCAAAATAACAGCCCAACCCATGAAATCCAACCCAACAGGTCAGCCAGGCCCAGACGCAGAGCCCAGACCAAGCATGAGCTGCAAGCCCACGTTAGGCCCTGACCCAAACTCCAAGCCCAGCAGACCTCCACCCATCCAGCTTAAAGCCCAAACACAACCCAACCCAACCTTTAAGCCCACACACACACCCAAGCCCACAACCCTAACCCAATTTACAACCTGTTACCCTTCTACCACATGTGGGTCGTCCCGACCCGAACTCCATACGGCTGGGTTGTGCTCACCTTGGGTGTGCAGGTGGCGCGACGGCGGAAATAAGGGCGAGGCTGGCGACACCGATCGGCGAGGCGACGACAAGGAAGTCGCAGCTACGAGAAGGCGGCGCGAGGGGGTGTCGGCAGGGGAGATCGGACGAGGGGCAAGCTCGCTTGACGACCACGACCTGAGCGGCGACGAGCTTCAGGGAGGATGGCCGACGAGGGAAGAGGAACGGAGGAAGGAAGGGAAAAGTGCAGGTGGCTCGGCTGGGTTACTTGCAGGTGGCGGCGAGGTGATGTGGTGGTGTTGTCGGTGAAGGTGGTCTCGGCGGTGTGGGTTTCACGGGAAGGAGAAAGAGGAAGGGTGGGTGGCGTGGTGGTTGTTGCAAAACTATGTGTGTGTGTTTTGTTTTTGTTTTTTTTTTTGGTAGCTTGAGGTTGCACTGATTTTGGAACGAGGAAGAGAACTGAGGCTGTGTTTGCAGTAGATGGTGGTTCTGGTTTGCAGGTGTTGGTGGTGATAGTGGGAGGAAGGAAAACAAATAAAGAATGAAGAACACAGCAAAAACCCAATCATACAGAACACTAGTGTTGCACGGGCAGTTACTGGCCATTCACATGCCTCACAGTGAATGGCGGCTGCAGTCCCCTCACTGTGCAGCATGTGAGGCGGGTTCTGTCTGGACCAGAAAATAACTAATGTACCCCCTTGGCTTTATTTCTGGTCCGATAACTCGGGGTTAATCCAGACTTTTCTGAAGATTCCTGGACCCGAAAAATTCCAACTTAGTCCGGAAAATCCGCAGAAAAATCCCGAGCATGGGACAAGGCTCGGTTTCGGAGTCCGATGCTTAAATTACCATTAACTAATTACCCAAGATTAATTTTAATGGTAAATGACTGTAAAATAAATTATTACGGTACCGGTAAAAACGTAAAAATTACCCGGGCTGTTACAAAAACCAAGACCTTGAGCCCCCGCACTTTCCTCCTCAATCTGCCGCCTTCCACCGGAGTTGCAGCGAGGACAAAGAAGCCCCCTTGAGGATCCGGATCGGCCACTAAGGCCTCGCGGCTCACCAAGAGCTGGCCATCTTGCGAGGACATGAGCACAAAGCCTAGCCACCACACACCTCCTCACGACCTTCACCTGCAAATAATCTCAAAACACAAAGCAATCACAAGGAGATATAGAGCAGTCACAAAGACTGCCTTTCAACCGATCCAAGTCTCCGGCCACAGCCACTTGGTAGTCAGGTTTTGTGGGTTCAAAAACGGGTCTCTTCATGGGCATGCAATTCTTAAAGAATTGTTCGCTGGGTTCATTTCACACAGAAAAACGCTTGGTTCATTTCACACAAAGAAAATGAACAGATTGTTTTAAGCCAAAAACAAAGTTCAAATACACAACTGATAATATATACACAGTTTAATTACATAAATTTAAAAACATGCATCCGATCTATGTGCTGGCCAAAACAATCACTCTTCTTCCAGAGGAAAACCAAAATTTTATTCCACCAGTTGCATCCTTTTGTTTACACAAAACAATTATATCAAAACAGGGAATATAAACTATGGCTCCGCTACCAATGTTGGAGTTTTGAACATGTTTAACATATGAACAGCACATGCAGCGGAAGAATTATACAAGAAAGGAGACTTATCTTTTTTCTTGATGGAGCCAAGATCTTCATGTTCCTCTGTGTTGTTGTGTTGATCGTGAGTATAATTACAAGAAAAATACCCTTATGTCACAACCTAAATACCCTAAATTAGTGTGTATGAAGATATATCTGTGTTCTACTAAAACACAGTGAGAGAGAGGAGAAACAGGGGAAGCAGTGAGGCAAGGAGCAGCTCTCCCCTTGCTTATTTTTACCACGCTCATACACCCTTTTAATGCATAGCCGATAAAAGCAGAAGCTCACACATAGTGGAGCACTTCATTATTGGGTAGAGCACTTTATTATTGAGTGGAGCAGTTCATTATTGCGTGGCAACAAGATAATCCATTAGATACCAATCATTTTTAGTCAACATAATTCTAAGATATCATCAGAGCTTTGTTTGGTGCACATGCTCTTCGCAAATTGCCAACATGAATTCCAATGGGAAACCATAATGTGCAACAAACAAACTGTATTTTTTCAGCTAATTAAAACACGTAAATTCCTAAAACGAACATGATCAAATAACGAAACATCTTCCTTTTCGGGGGTTAAGATTAAGATTAATCCAATCTAAATCACACCATTGTCTTAATTATTTCCAAAAATAAACTAGCAAACGAACACATATTGGACTCGATCCAAGTCTCTTTCGAGGTTAACAAACAAGCAACCAAGGTCATAAAATAGTCAAGCTTATTATTAATCATCCACACCAAACAAACACAAACAGACCTAACCCAAATTGAAAATACCCACCCAGCTGCTATTTTGAAAGGTCAATTATCTTTTACTTTTTTTCTACATCCTTTTTCCACGTCTGGAAAACATATTTGAAAAATTTTGAATCATAACTGCATAAAGCCCTACATTTCCCAATTGGGTAGTGATGCAGCAACAATCCTAGAATTCCACTAGGTTCACCTCTGCAACTAATTGATCCCAAGACCTCCAATCTCCAATCAAACTAGGGTTTAGTATTCCTATTCTTCACCTCCTAAACTCAATGGATTAGGCAACAAATAATGAGGAATACAAGGAGTTGATTAATCACCACAAGTAAATCACTTGATAAGAGAAATCAATCCTAAAGAGTAAAGCCAAGAGAATCCCTCTCTTGTTTTTGATTAAATCTCTCAATCAAGAAGCACACCAAAGGTAAGCATTTAGCTTCCTTAAAATCACTCAAATTTCATTCATAATCTGATGACAAACTTGATACATGGTTGGCTTTTATAGAAGCCAAAAAGCAAAGGATTGAATTTAAAATGCAAAGCATAAAACACAATGATTTAGCTTTCTTTTTCTTTTGTTTTCTTTAGTGCACACCAACAAACCAAATAATGAAAGTCCACTCAATCTGAATAGTGGGAATCTCCAGCTCCAAAGTGGTTTTCCAGCCTGAAATTGAACA
>JAKUCV010004186.1:0-79950 GCA_028386065.3 Turnera subulata | reverse complement strand
TTCATTAAGCGCATAAAAGTACTAGGTGCATTAGTTAACCCAAAAGGCATTACCAACCATTCATACAACCCATACTTAGTTTTAAATGCAGTCTTCCATTCATCTCCAATTTTCATGCGAATTTGATGATATCCACTCATGAGATCAATCTTAGTAAATATGCATGCACCATGTAATTCATCAAGCATGTCATCTAACCTATGAATGGGATGGCGATACTTTACCGTTATTTTGTTGACAGCTCGACAGTCAACGCACATTCGCCAAGTCCCCTCCTTCTTTGGAACAAGAATTACGGGTACAGCACATGATGAGAGGCTCTCTCGAATCAGCCCCTTAGAGAGCAAGTCCTCTACTGAATTTAAAATGCAAAGCATAAAACACAATGATTTAGCTTTCTTTTTCTTTTGTTTTCTTTAGTGCACACCAACAAACCAAATAATGAAAGTCACTCAATCTGAATAGTGGGAATCTCCAGCTCCAAAGTGGTTTTCCAGCCTGAAATTGAACAGTAAACGCCGGCGGTGAATAGTAATTTCCGGCAGTGAATAGTAATTTCCGCGTGAACAGTGACTTTCCGGTTAGACGGCAAAAACGGCTACTTTTGACTTGAATCCTTCAAAATGATCACAAACTTAGGAATCTCTTTAAATTCATCTCTAAACTTGTCCAACTTATCTTCTTGCAACTCCCGATTAACCCAAGCTTGAGCATAACGTAACATGTGATTCTTTATCTTCTTCAACCGAGCCCTCGTGACTGGTCCTTGAGGCAAGCTAATGGCGCCATCACGATCTTGAGTTTCACTTGGAATTGGCTTGCTCGTATCAGGTAGATAGATAGATGGATTTGAGTCATGACGAGTCATGACCATTACCCCAAAACTACCTTTAATTAAGCGCCATTAATAGACTTGATTGACGAAGAAGCAAATTAGGTAAAACATATATTGTTTATGGTTAAACTAGACAGATTAGTCCATCTGAAGAAACAAATCCCATATATAATCATGGTGGAAGGAGGGAGGGAGACGGTTATTTCGTTATCAGTTAGCGCGGTAGTTTTAAATCAAGGGCCAATAATAACAATAATTAATTAATTAATTAACAAACACCACCCCATCATCAAAGAGAGAACAGACTAACCAACCCAGTAGACGCCATAACCACTCCCTTCCTCCAAAAATCTCTCTCCCCAATCTTTGCTTTTATTTATTTGCCTTTAAAAACCAGGCAAACCGCACAAATGGGTTTACAGGCAAGAAGAGAGAGAGAGAGAGAAATAGCAACAAAAAAGAGGACACCACCAATTTCCCTCCCTTTGCTTTCTCCTTCATTAATTTCCCCTCTCTTTTAAAAATCACTCTCCATTTCTCTCCCTTTTGGGTGCCCATTTTCCTTCCTTAGTAGAGTCTCTCTTTCCAGGTGAGGGAAATGCCGCTTTTTTTTTTTTTCTCATTTGAAAACGATTTGTTGTGTTTTTAGTTAACGCCATTTTTGTTATTTTCTTTTTAAAATGTGGGATTTGAAATGGAAGCAAATTACGGTTTTTTTTGCTTTACGTTGGCATGAGGCTTATAAGGCATTGTTTGGTTTAAGATTGTGTTTGTTTCGTGGAAATGGAAAGGAATCTGAATTTTTTTGAGGTTTCGTTTGATCGTTGCAGGTGAAGGCCAAAACGCAGCGCACAAACTGTGTGCGAGCAGAGAAGAGAAAGAAAACAAAGAAGGGAGCTGATTAGTGGGGTGGCGCATGGAGGCAGTGAAGAATCTTCTTTCCACAGCTCAAAAACATTCCTAGAAAGGGACAGTGAATTTTCTCCATCTCCAAGGTGGTTTACCAAACAAACAAACATACTAATATCTATCTTGCATTGCGTTTCTTTCTTGTTTGTATTCAAAAAGCTGTGTTTTGTTTATTTTAAAAATGGTGTGTTTTTGTTACTTTTGTAACATGAGAGGAAGGGTATTTGACAGACTGTAACAGGGGGGACCAGTCATGATAAAGTCCAAATTTTGTGTGTGAATTCATTAGATTAGGAAGCTAATTAAGACGTTATTTGTTTGACTCGGAGGAAGAATAATGGTTTTTTTTTGAAATGGGCTCATGTATTTGGTCATTCTCTGCTTTTGATTTTTTTTTTTAAAATAAGAATTGAGTTTCTTGCAAAGACAAAATCACTGAACCATGTGGCGGTGGATTGAGGTTCAATCCATGATTAGTTTTGTCGATTCAGATGATTGTGGTTGTTAGTAATGGTTTGTATGGCCCTTACGTTTTCAGGGAGTCCAAAAGTCTAAACACTTGTATCTATTAACGGAAAACAAAAGGGTTGCAGGGTTGGGGGAAGCTAAAAAGACTAGGTGGAATGCCAATGCATGTTTTTTGTTTGTTTGAGTGAAGATGTATTGAAGATTTGTTTGCTTGTGGTCTGATTTTTTCAGACAGTTTTGGGGGAGAAGGTGAGAGATGGGGGTGGCCGATGAGGAGGAGTCAGTGCATGCGCCTAAAGGCGGAGGTGGGGATGAGAAAATCTTGGTTTCAGTCCGGGTGAGGCCTTTGAATGAGAAGGAACTTTCCAGGAATGATGTGTCGGATTGGGAATGCATCAACGATGATACTATCATATACAGGAACAACCTCTCCATATCTGAGCGGTCCATGTATCCATCTGCTTATACATTTGGTAAGGCATTGCTTGTTTTCTTTGTCAATTGCATCTCCAATTACCGGTTTGCCAAAATTCTGCTAGATAGAAAACCATCATTGCTGTAGAAATTTGTTAGCTGTAGAGCATACATTACCCTACTTTGTTGTGTAAGAAACTGTTTGCCTAATCTGCTGATGATATTTGACTGGGACTAGTGACTGTGCATTGAATTTCTCATTCTTGCGTAGACCAATATAGCACTTACTCTTCTCATTCCTGTTGTTCTTTACCAACTGTGTTGGTTGATCTTTTTTTTTTTTTTTATGTAGATAGAGTATTTAGGCCAGATTGCTCCACAAGGCAGGTGTACGATGAAGGAGCCAAGGAAGTCGCTCTTGCAGTTGTCAGTGGCATAAACTGTGAGTACAACCTTTTATTTGTTATGAATTTCCCAGCCCAGTTTTCATGAACTTAATCTGGACTTCATCTTTCTGATTTCCTTCCTTGTGAACTTAAATTTGAATGGTCAATTTTCAGCAAGTATATTCGCTTATGGACAAACTAGTAGTGGAAAGACCTATACTATGTGCGGGATCACAGAGTTCACAGTGGCAGACATATATGACTATATTGAGAGGGTAATGAAATTAGCTATTGTTATTCCCAAATCTGCATTCTACAATGACTCCCGATTATCCTTGATGTTAGAATACATACATATTTGTTCCTTTCTGCAGCACAAGGAAAGAGAATTTATTTTGAAGTTCTCTGCTATGGAGATCTACAACGAGGCTGTCAGGGACCTGCTCAGTTCAGACACGACTCCTCTTCGCCTTCTAGATGATCCAGAGGTGAGCCTCTTTTAATTTAATACACAAAATAACTGCCTTAGGCACGTTCAGTTCAGTAACAGTTAACTATATTGACAGAGAGGAACTGTGGTTGAGAGACTGACGGAGGAAACTCTTAGGGACTGGGATCACTTTAGGGAACTGCTATCTATATGTGAAGGTAATGTTGGGCTCTTCCTTTTGCTTCATGTGATGATTGATGGCTGCATGCTTAAACAATGCACTAGTGTACTTTTGCAGCTCAGAGACAAATAGGGGAGACTTCCCTGAATGAAACAAGCTCCAGATCTCATCAGATTCTGAGACTGGTATGGTTGAGTTTTTATTGGAACAAGTAAATTCAATTACCATTTCTGTCTTATCTTATCTTACAAGCTTATCTGTGCATGCCAGACAATAGAAAGCTCTGCACGTGAGTTCCTAAGCAATGACAAGTCAAGCACCCTTGCAGCAGCTGTGGTATGAATCATTCTATTTGAATCATTGCTTCAGCAAGTGATTCTGGAAGATCAGTGTGCAGTAATCATTCTTCTTCTCCTCGCAGAATTTCATTGATCTTGCTGGAAGTGAGCGTGCTTCTCAAACTTTATCAGCTGGCACGAGGTTGAAAGAAGGTTGCCACATAAACCGCAGTTTACTGACATTGGGAACTGTTATCCGTAAGCTAAGGTTAGCTTCTGTAGCTTCTTTCTCGATTTTTCAGATGGTCAGATGCTTGCAAATTTATATGTTTATATATATACCTTACAGCATCCATTAGTAAGGGTAAAACACAGAGATAGTTGTCTTATACTGCCTCTGCTTCTGTTTAATAACTTTTCTCCTATTTTCTTATTCTTTAGTGATTTCATCTTTCCAGTCAATTTGTATTCCTAATACACATAAGCTCATTGTTGGATGCAGCAAAGGCAGGAATGGTCATATTCCCTTTAGAGATTCAAAACTCACCCGCATTCTGCAATCCTCTTTAGGAGGCAATGCTAGGACTGCGATCATATGTACCATGAGCCCTGCACGAACCCATGTTGAGCAATCTAGAAATACCCTGCTGTTTGCAAGTTGTGCTAAAGAAGTGACAACCAATGCCCAGGTGAATGTCGTTATGTCTGATAAAGCATTAGTAAAGCAATTGCAAAGAGAATTGTCCAGATTGGAGGGCGAGCTAAGAAGTACTCGACCAAATACTGTTACAGTAGATTCCTCTGCGATAGTGAGAGAAAAGGACATTGAGATTGAACAGGTGACTATTGACTCATCGAATCATATTTTCATGGCTTTCTAGATTGCTTTTCACTTTGTGCATTTCAATTTCAAACTAAAAGTCAATTGCTGTTCAGAAACAGGGTGCATATTAAGATGGTTCTATGCAAAACATGCATGCGCAAATTGAGACCACCGATGATAATAACTTACCTTTTGAAGAGCTTTGTTGGCACAATAAGAATGATTCTATCCAGTTTTGCTTCAATATGTCAAGCATCTGCTGATATGAATTTGGTGTTTTAGCTTGGATATCATATATGTTCCTGTACAGTTAATGATCATCATTATATGGGTTGAGGCAGAGTTTGATATCACCTGAATGACTTCTTCATCCTAATATTTCCTTTTTGTGAATTCTTTATTTATTTTTCAGAGGAGTGATTCTAATTGTACAACCAAATGTTACAAGCAATTTGTGCACCCTAGGGGTGGAAGCATAGCATGACATCTACATTTGTTGCTACCATTTAACAATGGATATAATGTTGATATGAGTCTTTTGAGAGTTTGTCTTTAAGTTACTTCCTTACTGTGATAGAACTAGCTAGGAGAGACAATAGCTTACTTGTACTGTGTTAAGCTAGTTTCCGCAACTTACCAAACCCCACATCCTCCAACCTACTCTTTCGATCCTATATATGGTATAAAGCCTGGGATCGACAATCATCTTCCGTCAACTCCCCTCTGGCTACAAATTTTGGTCCAAATTTATAGTTATTGTCTGTGGAAAAGTATCTTCCAAGTGCCCGCCATTGCTTTATTGCTTCAACTTAATTCAAGGGCTCTGACCCACCTTTTCTACCAAAAAAAAGTGTCTTCCAAGTTGGTCCTAGTATTATTTATGTACAAGGACATGTCATAGCTAAATTTGCACATGAAGTATATTGTTTCTCTCCAGTTTGGCTTGAGCTTAATTTCTGGTTTTCCCTTTTTCCTTATCCAGCTTAAGAAAGAGGTGGCTGAGCTGAGCCGGCAACTTGACATTGCTCGGTCTCAGATTGAAAATCTTCTGCGAGAAGCTGAAGATGATAGAGCTTCAACATGGGTATAAATGTTTTTCCTCTCTTTAGCATTTTATCTGGTTGAAGCATCTCGTTTTAATTTCCCTCAACCCAATTCCCCTTCCTGTCTGTCCTATCATTCAGGAAGATCCAGATTGTCATTATCCCAGGTTGCGAGTGCGAAGTTCATTTAGATCTGATTCAGCATCATATTCAGTCATTTCAGAGGATCGTTCCCTGGTTGGTGTCAGATCTTTTGATGCCTCGCAGTTTTCAGATAGACGTAGCAGCAGCAGTTCTGATGGGAACTTCATACAACTTTCTGAATTTGAACAGAATTTCCTGCCTGTAAAATCCTCTCCGCGGCTGTCAATCCCGGCAAGCGCAAAAACCTCTCCAGAGCCGTCAATTCATACAAGTGATTTCGCTCGAAAAGATTTGCATCAGAATGAGAATGTGGAACAGGCTCCTTTAGAACTGACAGATGAGAATTTCGATACTATCTGTAAGGAAGTTCAATGCATCAAAGTGGAAGAATCAAGCCCAAGCAGGCATTCACGTTCAAATATGTCAAACTCTAGGCAGCATACATATGCAGCCTCTGACATGTCATCTCCTACCATGGAAATGGGCACCCCAGGATTGTCAGAGGTCAGGAATGCAGATTGTGAAAAGCTAGAAATGGGTACTTATGCAGCTTCAGACATGTCATCTCCTAAAACGGAAATGGATACCCGGGGATTGGTAGAGATCAGGAATGATGATAGTGCAAATGTAGAGATAAGTTCACCTGGATTGAAGGAACAGAAAGATTCACCAGGATTGAAGGAACATAAAGAATTCCCAGGATTCCGTTCTGATTTTATTTTGCCATCTCCTGAAAAGCCATCTCCGTGGCTTCTGGAAGAAAGTATGTCTAGCTCAAGAAGCTTGAGTATGATGAGAAGTAGAAGTTGTAGAGCAAGACTTCTTAGTAACTTTCCAACATACTGGGTTGAGAAGATAGAAAATAATGAGAGTACACCTCCATTTGGATTTGAAAAGGAGTTCCCTGGGAGACCTGAAGGGTATCAAATGAAATATGTAACATTGAAGTATGGCCCTGCTACTGAAAGGATATCAAGCCATCGCTCTGAGAATTCTATGGGAAGTCCTGCTGCTGATGAGCTAAATATAGAGAGCATTGAAGCCTTAACTGACCGGAAGAGTACCAGTCCCAGAAACTCAAATGCAAGAATTAAGTGCATGGTTGATAGTTTGGTAAGTGCTTGCTCTTTTTCCTTGCAGATTATTTTGGCAATAGCTCAATCTCAAGCTATTGTGACCTGTGCAATCAATTGATCATTAATGAGTGAGTTTTATAGTCTTGCTTCTCATTTCTCTATTGGTCAACCGTGGACATTTGTTAGTACTTAATGGCGGTAATAGTGAAGTATCTTCACTTTGCTGATGCATCAATGACTAAATATCACAGCTAACTTAATCACAAATGGAAATATTGAGCTGTGGAGAGATTTGTGGAACCAATTTTGTAATGCTAGCAAATGCTGGGTCATTTTCTGTTATCTTTTTTGAACCCATAGGCTAGATGAAACTCATAACGTATGATGAAGTTTGAATCAGTCAGTCATTTATCTTTATGGTTTGCGATATTGCTTTCTAGGCACAAGAAACAACAAAGGAAGAGGACGTATCTGCAAAGAGTGTCAAAGATGTTGGCTTGGATCCAATCCAAGATGACGTAGATGCTGCTCCAAAATGGCCTGCAGAATTTGTGAGGATGCGGCAAGCCATCATCGAACTCTGGAATGCTTGCAACATCTCTTTGGTTCACAGGACCTACTTCTTCCTGTTGTTTAAAGGTGATCCAAGTGATTCTTTCTACATGGAAGTGGAACACAGAAGGCTATCTTTTCTCAAAAGCACTTTTGCAAAAGGCAACAAACCTTCAGCTGATGGACGAATTCTTACACCCACATCAAGGTATTACAGTTTCGTCTTGTTCAGTACTAAGCATAGCCTCTCTACTTCCTCTCTACTTATAGGCATTGTATGATAATGTGTTTCATCATCATGTGCAGCAAGAAGGCTTTGGATGCAGAGAGGCAGATGCTATGCGGGCAAATGCAGAAAAGGTTCTCCAGAGAAGAAAGAGAGAACCTTTTCCTGAAGTGGGGTATTTCATTGAGTGCAAGCAATAGAAGGTTCCGGCTGGTGCACGCCTTGTGGACCAACACGACAGACATGGACCACATTACACAGAGTGCCGCCATAGTTGCGAAGCTGGTCGGATTTGAAGAACAAGAGCAAGCTTTGAAGGAGATGTTTGGGCTGCTAAACTTTACACCAAAGTCCCCATTGAGGAAGAAAACATCATTCTGGAGGCGGAACTTTTCTATCCGGTATTGAGTAACCATACAGTAGTGATTTCGTGGTTATTGGGTGATTCACTCCAACAGTTCTTTTATAGAGGAACTTTAGGGTCTTCTTTCGGTCTTCTCTGATTCTAACTGCAATTTGTTGTAAAAAAATGTTGTACATTTGATATATAATTTGTACTTACATACTTCTTTATCCGTCTGTCATACTTCTTCTTTTCGAGTGTAAAGCGGACCATGTTATGAGTAATAGCTAATAATGAAAGAGATATATAGTCTATTAGAGTATTTTCTTCGTATATATGAATGAAGGTTCCCCTTTATCTTCATTTTCTTGTTTGTCCTGACGCCTGCGATTGAATTCGGCACTTCTTTGTTCATTGGTTTCTCAAATATAGTTTTTTGTTATATTAAAGGAGTGAAAATTAAGTAGAGGATGGGAGGCAGGAGATAGAGAAGACGATGACATAGAGAGGGTAGAGAAGGCTCAAGCTCTATTATTCATTGTCTCTCTGTGTTTTTCTATCAACCCCAAATACAGATGGAGGGGATAATATAAATACACAAATGGCCACGTGAGATATACTGTGATGGTAGGTATACAATGATTATTCATATATTTTATAACACTCCCCCCTTGAATGTCATTGTATATTAAGTAGAATACGCTTAGGGAGTATTGCCTCATTAAAAACCTTACCAAGAAAAATCCAGTGGGATAAAAACTTGGTGAAGGAAAAAAGAGTGCAGCGCGTATTTTACTCCCCATCATTTTGGCCTCTCTTGATTTCTTGATGTCATTACATGCCAATCATCCTTGTTAACATTTGGTGACATTTGGAGACGTATACTTGATCACACCTCTAATGGGACAATGTAGGCAACATTATCTTTATAATTCATTGTTGGAACATCCTCCCCACTATTTTGCTTTTGTGTGCTTTGTACTTTATATGGATCACATCAATGACCTGCACCTGCAAAATAAACTATAGTACCATTGAACTCACAAGGTTAAAATAATTACATATCCATTATACCCCTGGATAATGGAAAATTTCAGGCTTTAAGTAAAACAAATTGCACTTATGATGTGGTACTTCAGGACCAGTCTAATTCTTTTGTGAGATTTTCCATCTCAAATTTTTTCTTGAAATATAGCACGGCAGATGGAGGCTTCTTCAGGAGTTCCAATGATATTTAGATTACAATAATAGTATCTAAAACATAAGCAGCAATAATAAGTGCAAATACATAAAGCATATATGCAAAAATAATCATACTACACATACTCAAATTTTGGTTTAAATCATATAAAGATCAATTTTAACTTAATATATTCCCGGGAATTAGTTGCTCCAAGCAACTTGAATCCTTTAGGGATTCTAATGCATATATCATAACTTTTGGATCCATAGGAATAGGCTGTAATAGCATCCATTTGATGCATTTCTAATAATTTTTTTTCATTATGCCAGACTTACCAAAAAAAATAATTCCATCCACCACAGGGGAGTATATCTCCTCACAATTAATACCAAGTTGTTTGGGTAAAACCTTGTGCGATGAGCCGTGCTTTGTATCTCTCTATTATAATTTCCTTTTCACATAAATACCCATTTTCAATTGACTGGTTCCACACCATCTGGTGTACGGACTATAGGTCCGGAAAATATCTTGCTTCACAACGGACTACAGGTCCGGAAAATATCTCGCTTCACTAGCGAGTCTAACACAACCTTAATCACGTTTCTCAATTTGGCCAATCATACTGCACCTACATTCATCAATAGATGTAGGTTCATGATCCTCATTTTATTTTATAATATTTAGCGCTATAAAATAAATATTCCGTCGACGGTTATTTCACGTCGGTTTCATCTTATTCCTGACACTGTATGATTAATTGAGATCTCATCATATTAATTTATATCAGGTACCTGAGTTACTTCTGGAACTTTATCAATTGTGTCAGAAAAACCTCTTCTTGAGGACTTTTAATTTGAACCTCTACTGGAGGTCTTATTTTCTCACTGGGGCCATCTTATCTCTTTGCTCCTTTCTCTATCGATAATTTTGTTTTCTTTTGGTACCGAGTATATTCTACGCTTCTGGCGTACTTTGGATTCATTTGCATATTTTAATTGTTCTCCAGGAACATTATATCGAGTAGGAGCATTTGCAGCTGGTATGGTCACACTTTTCAAAATTAATATGTCTGGCAATTGACTTATCAAATTTTGCAAATGAATCATCTTTTGAACTTTAGGTTCACACTAATTCGTTTGAGGATCAAAAATAGATATTGAATAACATTTTAATTATATCTTGATCCAGCTGCTTATTTCCTCCCCCTGATGTTGGGTAAACACTTTAAGCAAATATGTCTCCATTCTCAAATTAATGGTTTCAATTACTTTGTAACTGATGGAGATTTTTATACCCAACATCTATTCCTTGCCTTCTTTAAAGGACCGGTTTTACTATGCTGTAGTGGAGCATTAAATACTGTACAATCAATGGTCCGAAGGTGGAAGATACTAGGTTCGTGACCATGAACTAATGGGGAGATCTTATGATCTTATGATATCTTATTGGCTTGATTCACATTTGCTGCGTCTCAGACAATAATATCTCTTTAGCAATGGTCCTGCAATCAATTGGAAATGTTTGCCCAGATCGGTTTGGGTTTATTTCCAACAATATACATTATCCATTGAAGAGAAATACCAGCATTATCAAGACATATAGTCTAACAAGATAATTAGGGATGTGTACCCGCAATTGGCTTAATCATAATAAGCGCGCAACATGCCAACTTGCGTCTAATAAGTACACAATATACCATCTAGTCGATGCATCGATTTAATAAAATCACCTAGATGGTTAACACAGCGGATTTATTAGTCCGCGTATATGTCCCTGAATTATTGCCAAGAACTTGCTGGTGGTTCTGATGCCAACCTCATCATAGGAAAGCTGAATAATTAATATTGTTTTTCCGTAGCAAACAAACACATGGATATTCATTGATTGTAAAAACTTCTGGTTTTTAAACCGAATGAATTCTGTGCATCATTATTGATCCGGGATAGCCCAACCGGTCATGCCAGACAAGATATCCAATAATCAACTTCTAGTTGATCTCAGCTTCAGACTGTGCAAACTGTGTATTTAAACACTTAAAATTGCTAGCTTCAGACTAGTGCATTCCAGCTTCTGGCTGGATATGATAATTTAGGGAAATTATTAACCAGCATCTGGTAGGTGTATACCAGCTGTAAATTACATATCTATCAGCCAACTTCTAGTTGGTCTCAGTTTTGTGCAAACTGTATATTTAATAATTTATAATGAATTATTTGCTAGCTACAGGCTAGTGTCCGCTTCGGGTTATAATGTACCAGCTTGAGGCTGTTGTGTGCAAGTTTTCAGGCTGCTAAGTGCCAGCTTCAAGCTAGATACGATAACTTTTATTGACTCAAATATTTATGTAGTACAATCTAAAGAATAACGTAAGTAAACTTTCCCCCATTTGTTAGTTTCCTATAGGTATTTTAACATGGGGATATTCAATATCTCTTTATTGTCTCAACATAATTTTATTAATTATTGTAAATATGAAAGTTTGTATTCTTCAAGAGTATAATGAAATTTATGCTCTTCTGGAGTATAATAAAATTCAAGCTCTTCAAGAGCATAAATATTTACTTTTTCGGAGCATATTAAATCTCATGCTCTTCTGGAGCGTAAATATGTGCTATTCTAGAGCTTAATATAACTTGTGCTCTTCTGGAGCTTAGATATATACTTTTCTAAAGTATAGTGAAAGTTATGCTCTTCTGGAGCTTAAATATATACTCTTCTAGAGCGTAGTAAACTTATGCTCTTCTAGATCATGCGTTCTTTAGGAACGTATTCAAACTTATGCTCTTCTGGAGCGTATAAATCTTTTTCTCATTTTGAGATTGTACATGTTATGTAAAATAGTTGACATCCACACATACAACTCTCCCTCTTGGATGTCAATTTGCATTGTCTCCAGGACAAATGTCTGAGCCATTATTCTACAAACGATTATAATAACAGTAAAGTAAACATAATAAATAAAATATAACAAATAATAATTAAATAGAACATAAAATAAAAGCATTTAATAAAAATGACTTGCGCCTTCAGGGTAAGAAGGAACAATATCCATCTTCTGGTGGTCATATCTTTTCTTCAATTTTCCTCAAAGATCTGCAGAATCTTTTGGCAGTAAGACATCCAGTCTTTACTTTATTTTCTCCTTTATTGAGTCTTCTAGACTCTTTTATTTAGTCTTCCAGACTATTATCATTTAAATTTATTTTCACATTTAATGCCCATAATAAATTTCTTCCGGAAATTCTAAGGGCCTCCAATATTTGTAACAGAATTCCAAAATTAAATAAATAAAAGACTTAATAAATAAACATGGGCCTTTTATTAATTAGCCCAATTAAAATTAAATAAACGAAAATTAAATGCAATGGGCCTTGTACGAGTCCAATCAAAATGTAAATTAAAGCAAGAAAATAAATATAATGGGCCTTTTAATAGCCCAATCATAAGCATAATAATAGATACTATATAATATATGCTTACTCGATAAAGGCGGCTTGGCCGACTATCAAATGAAACAAGGCGGCTTAGCCGACCAACAAAGAGATAAGGCAGCTTTGCCGGCCAACAATTGAAGCAAGGCGGCTTTGCCGGCCAATAATTGAAGCAAGGCGGCTTTGCCGGCAAATATTGAATACTAAAGCGGATTGAAAAGGTTATTTATACCCAGTTATAATTCCGGTATATATATTTTGAAGCGAGAAACGTAAATGCAATGGACCCTTTTAATAGCCCACTTAAAAATAATAATAAACAAAAAAAAAATACGCCTACTCGATAAATCTTTCGGCAATATTAATTCTCTCCCATTTTTCATTGTTTTTTTTTTCTTTTCTCCCTTTTTTCCTTTTTTTTCTTCTTATTTTTTTCTCTCCGTTTTTCTCTCCTTTTTTTTTCTCTCCCTTTTTTCTTTTCCTTTTCTTTTCTCTTTTTTTTCTCTCCTTTTCTCTTTTTTTTTTTCTCTCCCCCTTTTTTTTCTTTTCCTTTTCCTTTCTCTTTTCTCTTTTTTTTGCATGGCTGGGCTTAAACAATGCGGCCTAATTTTTTTTTTTACAGGGCTGGGCTTAAACAGTGCGGCCCAGAATTTTTCTTTTTTTTACAGGCTGGGCTTAAACAGTGCGGCCCAGGCGACCAGCCCAGCGCCCAGGCCCGACACCAGGCGCGGCCCGAGCTCGCTGACCCGTCGGGTCAGTCCGACCCATTCGGGTCGTCTTCCTCAGCTCGCGGGTCGCCCATCATGGCGAGTTGCAGGCGGCGGTATGAGGCGAGCAAGGGACGAGCGACGGACGGCAATGCAGGGCGGCGTGGCGTCATCTGCAGGCGGGCGGCGACGAACAGGTGAGGAGGACCCGATAGGTTAAGTCGGATCGTCGACTTGGCCGTCGGGTCTTCTGCTCCTGGCGGCGTGTCGGAGGCGGAAATCGACGAGAGAAGACGGCGTGACGAAGGCGACGGCACGAGGGAGCTTCTGGGGTGGACGGTGGCGCGAGAAACGGCGCGGAACACTACGGCATGAACAGTAATCCGTGGGTGGTGCACTGTTCGCTTCATTTCCCAGTATTTCTGCACCGGTCTTCTTCCTTTCCTGGGTTGATTTTTCTGCTCAAGTTTTTCTTTGATATGAGTTTGCTCTGGATAGAGTCAATCGTGCTGATAACATGTTATAAAACAAGTGTTTAAAGGAGTGAAAATTAAGTAGAGTATGGGAGGCAGGAGATAGAGAAGACGATGACATAGAGAGGATAGAGAAGGCTCAAGCTCTATTATTCATTGTCTCTCTGTATTTTTCTGTCAACCCCAAATACAGATGGAGGGGATAATATAAATACACAAATGGCCACATGAGATATACTGTGATGGTAGGTATACAATGATTATTCACATATTTTATAACATTTTTATCAAATTTTTTACGGAGGCCAGGGCATAGCTAACATGCTTAAGACAAAGGGCAACTAGGTCCTTATGTTACAAAGGGGACGCTAGACACCGAGGATACTGCTGTCGCAACTAGGACATGGGATACATGGTCTAAAAGGAATTCTCTCGATTATAAAAGCATGAGAGGGAGGAGGGAATCACACACATAGCACTTTTAATCTATTTTACTTTTCATGCCATTTATTTTTATCTCTGGTTACTCATATCTCCTTTAAATTATGTCATTTACTTTTATCCCTCGCAGCCCTTAACTCTTTTTTTTTTTGATACTAATGAGTATCCCAGCTCGACAAGCCAGACTAATCTCATCCGTGGCTCGACACCCGATCTCGCTTCCCGGGCATTTAGCCTAAGACCACGAGCGGGGTCCAACATATTTAACCACTCCCAACAGGTGCAAGCCCTTAACTCTTTATTTTCATGTCTTTTATTTTTATCTCTCGCGACCCTTAACTTGTTACTTTCATGTCTTTTACTTTTGTCTCTCGCAACCCTTAAGTCTTTACATTTATGTCATTTACTTTATTCTCTCACACCCTTAAACTCCTTTAGCTTTATCTCTCGCACCCTATAATTTCTTTAAATTTATCTCTCGTTACCCTTATCTTTTCCTAATCTTTACCCTTCACTCCTTGTTATCCTCTGATCTTTTAAGTGTGTGCAGGTGTTCTCCTTTCTCTCGCTGTAACTGCTGCCTATAGTCGGAACTTATAAGACCATAGGGGCTTAGTGTAGGGAAATCTATAGCTTGCGGTCGTTTGGGCTGTCCTTATCCTTTGTAATCCAACTATCATTAATAAAATCAAGGCCTTTGAGCCTTTTTCTATTTTGTTCTTGTGCAAAGCCCAACAAGAGGCATGCAACACCGTTTGCTGGGTTTGCCAAATTAAGGGGTTGTTTGTTCTGTTTCCTAAAAATATTTTTCTGAGACAACGAATTTCGGTGCGTTTCTCGGGAGGCTTCTAAGCCTTCATTCACAAAAGAATAATGGTCAACACCCGAGAGCAGCTTGAAATCAAAGGAGCTTTAAGGGACATCGGGATGTGTGCGGTTACTGAGTCCGGGCTCTCTACGGAAGAAAAGAATGTAAGGTGGCAGGAACTTGAAATCAGAAACATCTCTCTATCCCCAGACATAGGAGAACAAAGGCTAAAAATTTTGTGGATGGAAGTCATAACAGAGGGATAGAATCTTTTTTAAAAAAAGAAGAGGGACAACAACAAGGGAAATATGTTATTTTAATTTGAAACTGTAAAAAATCAAAAATTTGGATTACTATTTTCTAAAAAAAAGGTGTGAAGGAAAAAAAATTACTTTTGATGCTACACGTGACACGTCTCATTTCATGCTACACGTCTCATTTCATGCTATATGTCCTTTTGGAGGCGTTTTGATAAGTAGAGTGACTTATCTGTCAATTTTTTAAATGAGGGCTGACTATAAAGTTTTTGTTCCTCATATTTGTTTCTCTGTTTACTTGGTTGTTTGTGTCTTCTGCGAGTAACAATCTTTATTGTTTTCTGTTTGTGAGTTCTGCAGATTTGGAGAATGGACTGCAGCAGCAGCCAATGCTGCCTCGAGTGGCTGTTGCCCCGACCCTCCGCTTCAGCTGTTGAAGTTTTTCTATGTCTTTTGCTTTGCTTTGACTTCTAGCTCTGCCTTCACTATCACGGTAGCGGCCATGTTTTTGCCACCAATTATTGTGCCTGCTTCATCCTACTCTTTTGTCGTAATTAGATTACTAATCAAGGTGAAGGCTCCAATGGTCCGTTCGGTTGGAGATCTTTTGGCACGATATGCGTCAGACGTGGTTATGGCACCTTGCGTGGCTTGCATGACAAAATCATGGATTCATTTTGCGTTGAAGGATGTTTCCTATGATCAAGAGCTATGGGTCACTATAGCCTCAATGACTGCCTGTGGTCTGTTTGCCTCTTCCTCCTCTTCGAAGGCAGGAATGAAGTGTGCCGTGTGGCTGTTGAAATTAAAAAATAAAGGGACATATGTTATTTTAATTTGAAACTGTAACAAATCAAAAATTTGGATTAGTATTTTCTATAAAAAAAACAGTGTGAAGGAAAAAAAAATTACTTTTGATGCTACACGTGACACGTCTCATTTCATGCTATATGTCCTTTTGGAGGGCGTTTTGACAAGTAGAGTGACTTATCTATCAATTTTTTTAATGAGGGAGGGGGTGTGACTATTGTGACATTCTGAATTTTTTTTTTTTACCTTACTCTGAATTTTGAGTGTTGAAGTGTGTGTATGGGGTCCTTTGCAGTGTGACCATTGTAACATGTAGTCCCTCACACCCTCACAATCATTTTAATAAAAAGTAAGGCTTCATTGAATTAAAGAAAACTAAATAGGCTGTATGCTCTTGCTACATTTGGTAGTCATAATAGGTCTTATGGGTTGGTTAAAAAAAAATTAAAGAAAACAAACTACATGGGCAAAAGAAAGAAAACAACTACATAAGTATTTTGAGCAATAAACTACATAAGTATGAGAGTAGTGTTAATTTGAATTTTGAGGCTTCTACTTGAAGATTTGAAATAATATTGGACATGCACAATTTGCTGCATCGAGTCTTTGAAATACCTTTCTCTCTCTCTTAAACGACAAAAGGTAATAACGACCTAAGTGACGCAAGTATTCCTCTCCTCCTCCTCCTACTCCTTCTTCTTCTTCTTCTTCTTCTTCTTAAAAATACTCAGATACTTAAATGTGCTACTCGTTTTTAGTTGTTTTCTGCTTCTTAACCTCTGTTTTTACTGCTTTTTAATTTCGTGTTCTTCTCTCTTAAATCAGGAATCAGTAATGCAGTTATACCTCTCGTTCTCCTTCATCTTCTTCTCCTCCTTCTTCTTCTTAAAAATGCTCAATACTTAAATGCGCTACTAGCTTTTAGTCGTTTTTTTTTTAATCTCTGTTTTTACTGATGTTTAATTTGATGTTCTTCTCTCTTAAATCTGGAAGCAGTGACGCAGGTATACCTCTCGTTCTCCTTCTTCTTTCTCTTCTCCTTCTCTTTCTTCTTCTTAAAAATGCTCAATACTTAAATGCCCTACTAGCTTTTAGCCGTTTTCTACTTTTTAATCTCTATTTTTACTGCTTTTTAAATTTTGTGTTCTTCTCTCTATTTTGGCTTAAGCTTAATTTTTGGTTTTCCCTTTTTCCTTATCCAGCTTAAGAAAGAGGTGGCTGAGCTGAGCCGGCAACTTGACATTGCTGGGTCTCAGATTGAAAATCTTCTGCGAGAAGCTGAAGATGATAGAGCTTCAACATGAGTATAGACGTTTTTCCCCTCTTTAGCATTTTATCTGGTTGAAGCATCTCTTTTTAATTTCCCTCAACCCAATTCCCCTTCCTGTCTGTCCTATCATTCAGGAAGATCCAGATTGTCATTATCCCAGGTTGTGAGTGCAAAGTTCATTTAGATCTGATTCAGCATCATATTCAGTCATTTCAGAGGATCGTTCCCCGGTTGGTGTCAGATCTTTTGATGCCTCGCAATTTTTAGATAGACGTAGCAGCAGCAGTTCTGATGGGAACTTCAAACAACTTTCTGAATTTGAACAGAATTTCCAGCCTGTAAAATCCTCTCCACGGCTGTCAATCCCAGCAAGCACAAAAACCTCTCCAGAGCCGTCAATTCAAAGCCTGAAGAATCCGGGTGAAAAAAATTGATACGTCATTGCTTTAAGGGGTAAAACGGTCAAAATAACCAAATTAGGCAAATCGGACTTAATTGAGGGAAGAAATGTGACCAAATTGAAACACATGTATAAAATTGTGATAATCAAGAGCAACACAGGTAAAAAAAGGCATTAGTCCGACTATTGGGTGATTCACTCCAACAGTTCTTTTATACAGAGGAACTTTAGGGTCTTCTTTCGGTCTTCTCTGATTCTAATTGCAATTTGTTGTAAAAAAATGTTGTACATTTGATATATAATTTGTACTTACATGCTTCTTTTTCCGTCAGTCATACTTTCATCTTTTCGAGTGTAAAGCGGACCATGTTATGAGTAATAGCTATTAATGAAAGAGATATATAGTCTATTAGAGTATTTCCTTTGTCTATGTAAATGAAGGTTCCCCTTTATCTTCATTATCTTGTTTGTCCCGACTCCTGCGATTGAATTCGGCACTTTGTTCATTGGTTTCTCAACTATAGTTTTTATCAAATGGTCTACGGAGACCAAGCCTCTTTAGACGCAAAATAAAGTCTTTGGGCCTACAGCTTAGATTCAATCACAATCCAAGGAGACCATGAACTCTTCATCTGAGGTTGCACCCAAAACTACATGCTCTCTGTCTGTATTTATTTTGGGAGGCTCATAGGAAGACAGATAATTAGAACACATTTTTAGCTCCACAGAATTCAAGCATGATGTGGTGGTTTACTTCTAAAACCAGTATTTAGAGCAAAGCTTTGCCCCGAGTAATCGGTAATCGACCCGAGTCAAGCATTTGGGTGTAGGTGAGTCTCCTAATAAATATTTTCTGCATACACGAAAACTCAAACTCGAGACTTAGCTTAAGCGGAACTAAGTCACTTACCACTTGAACTAACCCTCATTGGTTGCTTAAAAAAACTTATTAGGCCCAAAACTGTGCCAATCGAATATCCTGAGTGCTTTCCTACTCCGTAATGACTTTAGATCTCAGCATTTTTGGATGCTCACATGACGTATGCTCTGTCGTTTATTTTCAAGACCAAGACTGTCGCCTGTTGCCTCAGACAACATGGTTACATAGCGTCTGCTTCCTTCTCCATTCCTCCTTGGCTCCCACTTCGTTTTTTTCATAAAAAAATAATTATAACACGGGTTTACGTTCAGGTCCTACTAAATTGATGAAATTCTATATCGGGGCATCTTTCTCTGTTTTCTTTCTAGTTTTGTCTTTCTTTGCGTCCGGTATTTTTTAGTCAAAGAAAATGAAAGGCAGCAATGTCTCTTCATGAGTTTGTACATCACCATTTACAACTCCAAAAACTCCAACTTGTTTATGATAGTTTCCCCGAATCTGCCCCTCTCTCGAAGATAAATGCAGAGTAATTAACACAACGACAGCGAAAGCGTTGTCCATTTAGAGAAGCAGTTGAATCATTTGATGAGAATTTTAAAGTCACGTAAATGTTCAGGCCTCGTTAGTTCCAAAGAAATTAACTTTCCCCTCCTATAATTAGTGCTCGTAGTCTTTCTTCCGTGATGACTGCTATTATTACAACATTACTAGCCCTTTATATTTCCCCTATCCAGAAACCAGAACCCATGTATAAAGACTGCATAGACAAGGTGTTTGCGTCAACTATATTCTGGTCCTTGATGGCCCTTCAAGCTGTGGTCACTGGAGCATTTATAGTCTTTGCAGTATTAATGGATATTAAGTACTGGGATGCAGAGGACAGCCCAGGAACCCCATTTATTACCATCCACAGTATTTTTGCAATTCCTGTTGCCTGCTTTTGTTTCATTTTCGCTGGTGCAGCTTTCTTCAATGTCTCCAACAAGATGTCTTGTAAGGGTACTGGATTAACAGTGCCTTCCTTCCTTAGTAAGAAGAAGATTCCAACTTTGTCTGCTACCAAGCCCCGGGATGATGAACCCATAGTGTAGCTCCAATATCTGAAATTCCGTTGCTGTCTGTACTAATTTATTGTGTCTGGTATGGTGTTGCTTAAGCTAGCTCCTTGTTGTCCAGGATTGTAATCTTTTATGTGGGTTTTGGTAAATCTAGCATTTACATCCACTGAAATGTGCTTTTATGTCACTTTAGGATGTAATCCAATCTAATGTAGAGCTTGGTGTTATCTCTACTGCATACATGCTCAATGCCTATATATGGCTAGCAGGTTATTAAGCTCCATATACATGTGAGAAGGAAGAATTGCAGTCCCAAATCCCAAGAACTGTGGAATTGCACTTTCAGGCTTCAATTTGGTCTAAACTCATAAAAGTGGAAGCCTAAAACTCGTAGCAAAAACTCAGCTTAGGCTTTTTAGAGGTTCATATTCAAGAATTTAGTAAAAGGTAAGCATGATTTAGTAAGCAACTGCAGACACGTAGTAGCCAAGACTGTTACTAAAGCACCAATACAAACATTACTACATGATCTCTGGAAAGATTGGAAAGTGCTTGTACGCTTGAGCGGGTACATCTATTATAAGTATATGCAAAACTGCTCATAGCATACATGCACACATCTCATCAGGGCTCTATGTTATTGTTTCCCATGTGAAAGAGTTTAGTTATTTGGTTGGCAATTTGTCGAAAACATTTGCATGCTGGAGGTAGGACCAACTATTGACAATAATAAGCATATAAAGGAAAGCATTGCACATGTCATTACAGCAGTAACTGCTTCTGTCAATGATTTGTCTTGCGATGATAATTTAACAAAGTTGAATTTCAGTAGGCATAATACTCAATTTTATACACCAATTTGTATGTTTTGGTCAATTTCATACATGAATTTGTAATTAGGTCAATTTAATGTATTAGTTTTCACAACTGGGTTAATTTAATACATCAATTTTCAAAATTAGGTCAATTTAGTATGGTGGTCAAAATTGAAGGTTTCACTTGCTGATGTGTAAATGTCAACCAATAATATGATGACATGTAGATAATCCTTTTAAAAAAAATCCAATTCCACATTAATTGGATCCTACCCATCAGAATATAGATTTAACCCATATAAAATTTATTATTATTTTTTTAAAAATAACAACCGTTAACACACCCGTCAAGACTCATCCTTTTTCATTATTTCTATAAAGATAGAATAGAGATCATCCAACCCTAGAAATTAAAAATTATCTCTCCCTGCAACTTTTCAGTTCTTTTCTTTCTCTCCCCTTCTTTTTTCTTTCTCTATCATAATTCATTCAAACCTCAACATCTTAATTTAATCGCAAAAGCCCGCCCATATTGGTTGCATCTCTGTGAACTCGTCATCCAGTCGATCATGCATGGTTGATGATTGTGAAGAGTGAAACGCCCCGACCCGTATTTACCGTACACAGTAAACACGTGCCGGAACTATGACAACCCAGCCAAAATAAGCCCAAGCATACAGTGTACACAACTGAAACCCGGGCCCAACAGCCCAAAATAGGAAACATCATAAATAACAAAACCGGCCCAATGGCCCAATAATATCAATAAAATGCACAGCGGAAGACTTAACAACTCACTAAACACTGTATGCGACATAGATGCAAACTATGGATCCAAGTCCTGTCAAGGGATGACGCCGCAGCCTGTCTGGAATGCACCAATCCTGTACAAAAAAAATAACTCATCCTACGGGATGAAAGCCCGCAGGTGAGGGGTGAGTCCGAAGTGCTCATCAACGAAGGAAAGACAATCAACATGCAACTATAATTACTCAAGTCGAAAATAGGGAAAATCGTCAAAATAAAACAAATCAAAAGACTCAAATAAAATCCAATTTCCAATTTTAGAGGTCAGACCTGGTTATCAACATATTCCGGGTGCCAGACCAAATCCAGAGAACCCAGGGATCGACATCCCAAAAATACGAACCCAGGGATAGACATTCCAAAAATAATCACGGGATAGACATCCCAAGCATAGACATGCTTATCATAAGAACCCAGGTCAAGGCCACCACGAAACAGTCTTAAACCATCGAGTCGTACCACTACTTACCACGTGACAATTATATTACCGTCATCAAAACCAAATCACAGGGATCGACATCCCTAACCAAAATACCGGGATAGACATCCCTATCCAAGAATCAAGGATCGACATCCTTTTCACAACTTATTAATTATTCCATTATACTCATGGTCAGGACACGAAAATAAATATTCAAACCCAATCAAAATACTGGGATAAACATCCCGACCACAATCAAGACCATGGGATTAACATCCCGAGACAAACCACAACAAACACAATACTCAACAATGCAATAATCCACAAAATAAAATAACCGAGTAATACAGGCACATATTGAAGGAAATTCATCCTCACCTTGGCCGATTACTCAACTCCGGAAACAATGACCGGTCCGACGCCGGTTCCTCGGGAAACTGCCCGATATCCAAACCTATCCAACACAACAACATATACACATAAATGCACATAATCGGTATGCTATGATGCCAATACTGCGAAATACCCATCCCGGTTTCTATCCGTTATTATTAACTTTTATCGGAAATATTATACCGTACGTATTTTCGAATATAATTTCGGTACCATACTTTAATTAAAACTCTTTTTTCAAAAAATATTTTCAGGAGTATTTATATTCTTTCCCAAAAGAAAATATTTACCGTAAGTATATATTTTCCAAAATAATTTCCGTTAAGCTATTTATTTCCCATATCAAATATCCTTTTAAAAAAATATAATTACTATGAAATAATTTTTCTGAAAATTATAACATTTACATATTTCCAAGAAGATTATTACCTTAATTCCAAAATTAGTCATATCCCATTTATATATTACCTTTTGTATCCATAGTATATATATAATACCGTTTAAATCATTATCCATCCTCATCATATTATGGCTTGCATATGACCTTGTCCATTTAATTATTCTTCGACTTAAAATAATCAAATCATCAATTCCAAAAACTGTTAGTAAGGTTATCAGTCATACAAATTGATTTATTCATCAAATTAGTAGTCCACGATAGAATTATTAATTGTATTATTAACGGTATTGACTAATTGGTGTTAATATTATTCTGGGAGCATAATTCAAATCCTAATCATGGTTCCAGATTTAAGAAATCATTATCCATTTAGTCTCAATATCACTTACCCAGATTTTTTTTAGCTAATTAAACCATTAAACTTACCAAAATCCAAGTTAATTATTCAATCCAAATTTTAGTTGCCCAGAACAATTTCCAGGTCCAAAGGTTGGGTCCAAACGTTTAAGCCCATGGACCAACCAAGACCATCATCCATTACCCACTAATTAACAGCCCATCTCACAGACTTAACTCACCATTGACTCGGTGAAGTCCAAATCGGCAACACCCGAGCATGGTTGAGGACGGCTCGGCGGAACGGGAGCGAGCTGCGGTGCAAGGAAAGGAGACGAGGGCGGCGAGGTGCAGGTGCTGGTGCTGGTGGCTGCAGATCGAGACAGCTGGCTGCTGTCGGTGGTGGTCCGGCCTTGGTCGTCAACTGCCGTGGGGGTAGAGGCGCCTGGAAGGAAGGAAAAAAGGAGGAAGTGACTCCGCTTCCTGGTTGTCCCGCCTCGATCCATGGCCACTGCTGCCAGAGGCGGCGCGGTGAGAGGCGGCAGCGGCGGAGGAAGAGAAGGAAGGAAAAGGGAGGGGAAGGTGATGTCGGGTCAGGCTCACAGGTGGTTGATGGCGGCTTGGTGGAGAGAGGAAGGAGAAGCAGGAAGAGGAGGTGGAGCGGTGGCGCCGGCGACTGGTGGCAGGGGACAGGGGAGAGGAAGAGAGGAGGAGGAAAAAGGAAGAGGGAATGGGGGAGAGGGTGCAGAGGAAGGGCGTGAGAAACCGGGAGGAGGGGAAGAGGAAATAAAGAAAACAAAAGGAAAAGAAAACAAAAGTGAAATAGAGAAGAAAAGATAGGAGTGGGGCACCGGTTGGTCACGGGAGGGAAAGCAGAAAGGGAAGGCCGGCGACTGGAATAAAAAAGAGAAGGAGAAAAGAAAGAAAAAAAAGAAAGGAGGAAAAGAAGAAAAGAAAAGAAGAAAAGGGGAGAGGACAGGGGCATAACCGTAATTTTCCGTCCCGAGTCCAAAAATATGACTTGGGCTCGGAAAATCCGATTAATACCCCTGAACGTCGTCCAAGTCTCGGAATTGAAAACCGAGGCTCGGTTAGTTAGAAAGATTCTCCCGAGCGGGGGAAAACTCTCAGTTTCGAAAAAAAACGACCCCCGATTTACCTTGAATTAATTACCCAAGATTAATTCAACAGTAAATTACGGTAAAAGGACTTTTACAGCCCGGTAAAAATCAAAAATTTTACTCGGGCAGTTACAAAGAGTGCATCTGTGATTGTGGCGACATGATTCCTCTTCAAGTTTCTGCGACTCTTGTTCAACCCAGGTAGGCGTTTTCATGGCAGCGAAAATTATGATTATGATGGTGAGAGGAAGTGCAAATTTTTGTATGGTTTGATGATCCAATGAGTATGCACGCCAAGCATTTGATTGATTGTCTCAGTGAAGAAAAGAAGGATTTATTGAGGGAAGTTGAATCCATAATGACTATTGAAGATGCTTTAACTAAAAAGAACAAGACATTGAAGAATGATATACAAGCAGTGCCACCTGGGGGATTAAATAGGTTTTTATGGTTTATGGCATTAGTACTTAGTTTCTTTTTTTACATTGTTATTGTAGTTACCTTAGCTGTTGGTTCATGTTTTAAGCTTTGTAAATTTTCAGGGCACTTTTGTTATACTGGTAATGGAAGGAAATTTAATGGTCCAATAAATTTGTATATGGCTTCAATACAAATCGTTGCATCTAAATTTATTGACAAAAAAAAATTGATAACTTTCTTACCTCGTGATGTTTTGTTGACCATCCTTTAGATTTCGCTTTGTTCCGGTGTATTCATTTGACACATGAGGGGATAGGGTAGAGAAAGAAATTTTAGGGTTTCATAAAAGAACAAAAGAGAGTTAACGGAGTGTGTTAACGGTTGTTATTTAAAAAGAAAATAATAATAAATTTTATATGGGTTAATCCATATTCTGATGGGTAGGATCCAATTAATATGAGTTTGGATCTTTTTAAAAGGATTATCTACATGTCATCATATTATTGGTTGACATTGACACATCAACAAGTCAAACCTTCAATTTTGACCACCATACTAAATTGACCCAATTTTGAAAACTGATGTATTAAATTGACCCAGTTGTGAAAACTAATACATTAAATTGACCCAATTATAAATTTTTGTATGAAATTGACCAAAACATACAAATTGGTGTACAAAATTGGGTATTGTGCCAATTTCAGTACAAAGAAAACACTGATTTAGCTCGCAATCTCTTAAAGGTTGACAATAATGGGGACATTTTAAAGTTCAATCTCCCGCTAACATAGATTGATTTTAAATGTGCAACCAATGAATTTGGTCTGTATTTTCCCACGTCAATCTCAGTTGCAATCTAAGAAAGGCTGGCGCCTTTTGCATCAATCCAAAAGCATATTTATTAATTCAAACTTGCCACCAATAGATGTTGTGCTGCTATCTATTTGGTTATCAAAAAATTTAGATGTAATTTAGAGCAGGTGTCTTCTTGCATCATTTCAAATGTTATGTATGTGACCACCCAAGAACACCTACTTGAACCTTTTTGCGTAGTGGGCCTGATGTTGTAATGAACACCTTTTGGCAATTGCCACTTGCACTTGCCTTCCAATTCATAATAGTAGAACTCCCCTTCTCATCTACATGGGTGAAATCAAATCCTAAAGACAAGCATAATGGATATCCTTCTCCCTGTTGGCTTCCTAATCCAAGTTCCCTCATAGTTAAAACTTACTTAAAAACAAACCTGAAAAGGTAAGTTCTAATGATTCCCTTTCCCTTAAAACCTCTAATTGGGCAAATTTATTTGACCATTGAATCAAACAGAGAAAGGGAAAAGCAAAAGTCTTAAGAAGTGATAGCAAAGTCAGAAAAACTGGGAAAAGTGCAGAAAGTGGACCCGGAAATTTGTCAAGGCAGAAGAAAAGGAGGGTGTGGCAGTAAAAGCATAAAGTTTTCCCCCACAGGAATGACCCACTTCCTTTTCCTAAAATAATTTTCCCAAAATTACAAATAAAATTCTCCAGAAAATCATTCTTATACATACACACCAATATAATTTGTTTCCGCTATACGATTTTGTAATTTTTTTCCTGAATAATATATATGCAAGTGATTGTTGAATGTTAAGTCTAAGATTTCACTTCTGCTCATTAATTGACTAAATCCCTCTGACAAAAAGAGAATTAATTGACTAAATCCCACAAATAGGGGCCATGGTGGAAGCATAAACAACATTGCACAGCCACAACTGGGTCCTGATGAAGCAAGGTTTGTTTCTCTGGGTTCATAGCAACACCACCCCCACCACCGGATTCCACTGCTGGCGGCTGCTTCCCATAAGCAGCAGCAGCACCACCTCTACCTCCGCCAACCGTCATCACTTGGGGAGTGTGGTACCCCTCTTGAATGGTTCCGCCATTGCCAATACTCTTCCATTCCAGCTCCAATCCAGTGAAGATTATGCATTTAATTAAAATAGAAAACGTTTATAGCATTAAATGACATTCAAAGCCCAAAAGTAAAAGTTGCTCGAATCCAATCGATGGATTTAGGCACTTTTCCTGTGGCGGCATGATTTGAGGGCTGCCCAACACAGAATAAATTACTTGACAATTTAAGACGTCAGGCATGGCATTATGGGTAAACGAAATTAAATATGTTGTCAAAAATAGCACATATCAAATATGTTGTCCAAATATCAAAAAGGAAAGAAAAAGAAAACAGAGGAAAAAGGACCCGAATAAACAAGTACCCCCTGTTTCAGACACAACAAAATCCAATCCATTTCATTTTAAAAAAATGCAATCCAAAATCCGAGACCCAAGGGAAAAAGAAAAGCAAACTTAAAAAAAAAAAGAAAAGAAGAGAGGATGAGAGAAGAAAAGCTTTCAAAAAAAAGGAAAAGGCAGGAAAA
This sequence comes from Turnera subulata, assembly GCA_028386065.3. Classification (NCBI taxonomy): domain Eukaryota; kingdom Viridiplantae; phylum Streptophyta; class Magnoliopsida; order Malpighiales; family Passifloraceae; genus Turnera; species Turnera subulata. The sequence continues at coordinate 52,995 of JAKUCV010004186.1, read as the reverse complement.
GCATTGAAAAGATCACGCAGGGGGGTGAATGATTCGACCCACATCAGATCCTATCATAATAGTAGTAGTACACACCCCAACCCCACCATATGCCGTTTTGAAAAGTGCTCGTTCAAAGGCTTTTAGGAAGAAGAGAAACAGAGAACCCCACAACACAACACAAGCAGGCATAGATAGGCATGAATTAATTTATTAATTTTGTCCCTCAAAATCTTTGTGTGTTCTGTTCTGCGTGACACCCCGCTTCTATTTACTTTACTCCCCCATTTTTATGGATTGAGCTCCTCTCCAGTTGGGGGTAACAGGAGACATCCTGTTAAGTCAATCTCAACCATTAGATTAAATCTAATGGTTCTTAATTATTTTATAAAATATCTTTTCAAGACTACATTTATTGCTCTTCTTTTCTTTTTGTTTCTTTCCTTTAACCGATGACATAAACAAAACAAAAAGAAAAGGAGAGAAATAAATGCAATCTTGAAAAGATATTTTATAAAATAATTAAGAACCATTAGATTTAATCTAATGGCTCAGATTGACTTAACAGGATATCTCCTGTTACCCCCCAACTGGAGAGTAGCCCAATCCCATTTTTATAGCCTAAAACCCAAACCCTTAACTTCCATTTCTTTTTTCTTCTTTCTGGTGGTGGGTGGGTCTGTGTGTGTGGGTCTCTTCTCTTTCTCTTATACTCTTTCTTTCTCTCTGCAACCACCACACTCACTCTGGCACAACATATGGAGACACAGACACCGCAGACGACCCAGCACTCCCTGCTCTCACACGCTCCCCTCCTCCTCCTCCTCCTTATCCATTACCACCACCACCAACCCTTTTAACCAAAGAAAGAAACCCACCTAAAAACAAAGAAAGAAACCCAGTCTTCTTCCCATTACACACTAAAAGCAGAAACACACACACACACACACATGAGACTCCTATTCTTCTTCTTCTTCCTCGCGCTATGCGCACCTTTCTTAACCTGCGCCGCCCCCGGCCCTTTCTCCGAGATCCAATCCCTCACCACCTTCAAGCTCAGCCTCCACGACCCCCTCGGCGCACTCGCCGGCTGGGACGCCTCCACCCCCTCCGCCCCATGCGACTGGCGGGGCGTCTACTGCTCCTCCTCCCGCGTCACCGAGCTCCACCTCCCCAGCCTCCAGCTCGCCGGCCCCCTCTCCGACTCCCTCGGTAACCTGCGCATGCTGCGCAGGCTAAGCCTCCGCTCCAACTCCTTCAACGGCACCTTCCCTCCTTCCCTCTCCAAATGCCCCCTCCTCCACTCCGTCTTCTTGCAGTACAACTCCCTCTCCGGCTCCCTCCCCCAACAGATCGCCAACCTCACCAACCTCCAAACCCTCAACCTCTCACAGAACCGCCTCTCCGGTCCCCTCCCTCCGGTTCTCCCCCCGAACGTCAAGTACCTCGACCTTTCCTCAAATACTTTCTCCGGCCCAATCCCCGCCGGGGTTTCCAATCTCTCCCAGCTCCAGCTCATCAACCTCTCCTATAACCAGCTCTCCGGCTCCATTCCCGCCGGCTTCGGGGAGCTGCAGTCCCTGCAGTTTCTCTGGCTTGACCACAACTCTCTCGAAGGGACTCTGCCTTCTGCTCTGGGTAACTGCTCCTCGCTTGTGCATTTGAGCGCCGACGGCAACTCGTTGGGCGGTGTGGTCCCGGCGGGCATTGGTCAGCTCCCCAAACTACAGGTCGTCTCGCTCGAGGAGAACAAGCTCTCCGGTTCGGTTCCTGCTTCGGTTTTGTGCAATGTGTCGGTTTATCCGCCGTCGCTTCGTATTGTTCGGCTGGGGTTTAATGAGTTCGGCGACATTGCCGGGCCGGGAACCGGAGCTTGTTTTAGCGTTTTGGAGGTTTTGGATCTTCAACAGAACCGGATACGTGGCGGGTTCCCGGCGTGGTTGACGGGTGTAACTACTCTGTCAACGTTGGATTTTTCTGGGAATTTGTTGTCCGGTGTGGTGCCTAGTGAGATTGGGAGTTTATTGCGGTTGCAGGAGTTGAGGCTGGCTAATAATTCTTTTGGTGGCTTGGTTCCTGTGGAGATTAAGCAATGCAGTCTTTTGCAAGTTCTTGATCTCCAGGGGAACATGTTTTCAGGGGAGATTCCTGCTTTTCTTGGTGATTTGAGGGGTTTGAGGGAGTTATCTCTCGGAAGAAACCAGTTTTCAGGTGCAATCCCGGCGAGTTTTCGGAATTTGACTGCGTTGGAGACGTTGAATTTAGGTGGTAATGGTGGTCTGAATGGAAGCTTGGTGGAGGAGCTGATGGGGTTGAGCAATTTGACTGCATTGGACCTTAGTGGCAACAGTTTTTCCGGCCAAATTCCGGCGAATATTGGGAATTTGAGCCAAATAGTGTCGCTGAATCTGAGTGGGAATGGTTTTGCGGGAGGGATACCGGCGACTGTGGGGAGCCTCATGAGACTAACTACTCTGGATTTGAGCAAACAAAGACTGTCTGGTGAGTTGCCAACTGAGCTTTTCGGTTTGCCAAATCTTCAAGTCATTGCTTTGCAGGAGAATATGTTGTCTGGGGATGTTAATGAAGGTTTTAGTAGTTTGGTGGGTTTGCGATTTTTGAATCTAAGTTCCAATGCCTTCTCTGGTCAGATACCATCAACTCTGGGCTTTCTCAAGTCACTGGTTGTTCTCTCCTTGTCCAAGAACAACATTTCTGGATTCATTCCACCAGAGCTTGGCAACTGCTCTGACCTTGAAGTTCTTGAGTTGCAATCCAATGATTTGTCCGGCCCCATTCCGGCTGATTTCTCTCGTCTTTCTCACTTGAAAGTGCTGAATCTTGGTAAGAATAACTTATCAGGTGGAATCCCAGAGGAAATATCAACATGTTCATCATTAACTTCATTGTTATTGGATGCTAACCATCTTTCAGGCAGCATACCAGACACATTGTCCGACTTATCCAACCTGACGTCGTTAGATCTCTCCATTAACAACTTGAGTGGGGAGATTCCTGCTAATCTGTCTCAAATGTCTAGCTTGGTATACTTCAATGTATCAAGCAATAACCTAGTAGGCGAGATCCCACCACTCTTGGGTTCCAGATTTAACAATTCTTCAGCCTTTGCCGGGAATCCTGGCCTGTGTGGAAGGCCATTAAGCAGTAATTGTGTGGATAAAACTTCAGGGGATAGAAGAAAGAAATTAATTCTATTGGTTGTTGTGGCTGCAAGTGGTGCTTGTCTTTTAGCCTTCTGTTGTTGCTTCTACACTTACAGCCTCTTGAAGTGGCGGGAGAGGCTAAAAAAGAGGGCTTCAGGGGAGAAGAAGCGCAGTCCGGCAAGGGCTAGCTCAGCAGCAAGCGGGGGTCGGAGCAGCTCAGATAATGGGGTACCAAAGCTTGTAATGTTTAATAACAAGATCACGCTTGCAGAAACAATTGAAGCAACCAGGCAATTCGATGAAGAGAATGTGCTTAGCAGAACCCGGTTTGGGCTATTGTTCAAGGCATGTTACAATGACGGAATGGTGCTCTCAATTCGAAGACTCCCAGATGGATCACTGGATGAAAACATGTTCAGAAAAGAAGCCGAGTTTCTAAGCAAAGTGAAGCACCGGAACCTAACAGTTCTTCGCGGCTACTATGCCGGGCCACCAGACATGAGACTCCTAGTCTATGACTACATGCCTAACGGTAACCTTGCAACCCTCCTCCAAGAAGCATCCCACCAGGATGGTCATGTCCTCAACTGGCCAATGCGGCACCTCATAGCACTTGGAATTGCCCGTGGAATAGCCTTTCTACACACATCCAACATTGTGCACGGTGACATCAAGCCGCAAAGTGTTCTCTTTGATGCAGATTTCGAAGCCCATCTATCCGATTTCGGGCTAGACCGCCTCACAGTTGCAACCCCAGCAGAGCCCTCAACTTCCACTGCGGTTGGGACACTGGGTTATGTATCACCCGAAGCAGCATTAACCGGAGAGGTCAGGAAAGAATCAGACGTGTACAGCTTTGGCATAGTCCTGCTAGAGCTGCTCACGGGGAAAAGGCCAGTTATGTTCACGGAAGATGAGGACATAGTGAAATGGGTGAAGAAGCAACTGCAAAAGGGTCAAATAGCTGAACTATTAGAGCCTGGTTTGCTGGAGCTTGACCCTGAATCATCAGAATGGGAAGAGTTCTTGCTAGGAGTGAAAGTTGGGTTGCTTTGCACTGCACCAGACCCGCTTGATCGACCCACAATGGCCGATATTGTGTTCATGCTAGAAGGTTGCCGTGTCGGCCCCGATATTCCGTCCTCAGCTGATCCCACTTCACAGCCTTCTCCGGCATAACTAGACTTTTTTGACTAATTTTTAATTCCTGTAGCAGCAGATGAAATTCTTTCTAAGGAATTTTTTTCCACTTTTACTAGTTTGTGACTTTGTGTTGAGTTCTTCCTTTTTTTCCTTTTTACACTTTTATTCTCCTTTTACTAATTCACGCCGGCCTCGGGGAAAGGTGGAGGGGTCCATATGAACGTGAGTTAAGTGAAAGGATCAAAATATTTATCAGTCAACGAATGTAGGGCTCAACTACTGTAGGGGTTGGGGTTAGCCTTTCTCCCGCCAAAATAAGTACTCTGTGAAGTCACGTGGCCTGAGTAAATTTAGTGAAGTGAAAGAAAAAGGGGTTTAACTAGCCGTTGATTTTGTAGGGCCCGAGGTACCAAGCTGGCAAAAGCTTTGTTTTTTTAAAAAAACAAGTGTCCTTTTCTGGAGGATACTGTGAAGTGTAGAGCATGCATTGGAGTTGCTTGGGTGTATATTACAGCTTCAAAGGAGGGAGCTTTCCATCTGTGCTAAAAGCCACGTGGGTTCCTCTGTTGCACCTCAGTTCTGTTTCTCTTCACACTTTTGGCAGAGCAAATTATGGATTGGACACTAAATTTTAGGCCCCACTGGATCAGCAGGGGATGGGAAAGCAACAAGAGCGAGAGCGAAAATGATTGCTCAAAAACTTCATCTGGGTTTTGTGGGTCATAACCTCTAGCACTAGTGTTGATGTTTGGATTTGCAATTGTTGGTTTTGTAACTCAATTTTCCACTGTATTCTTCTTAGGTACAGACGGTGAATGACTAGAAGTTTAGCTAGAGCCATCAGGCCAATTGCAATTGTATTTCATTTCATTTTGTTTTCAAGGTTAAGCTCTTTTTTTTTTTTGCCTTCTGACCTGTATGGGATGTGCATTTGGCATGAAGCCAGTAAGCAAATTGCAAATGTATTATATAAGCAATTAATTAACTAAAATGCAGATCTTGGAGGTGTAGTGGGTACTATTGCGAAAACGATGACATTGAGAAGTGGTCAATGTTTACTACGTATAGAGCAGTGACCGTTAGGCATCGAACCATCTTTATTTTATTTAATCGTCTGGGGGTTTCCATGTTTTTTCTTGGTTTGGACAACACGTCCAGCGACTTATGGTTTTGTCTCTTCATGGTTTCCATTCTTTAATGGAGGGTATCTTCAAAATAATTCACTCTGGTTCTATAACCCCAGTGTCTCCTGAGGCAAGGCCGGCATGGTGACATTAAGCTAGCCTCCGGGTTTATTGATGGTAATACTCATTTTTTTAATTCAATGGGTTGGATTAATTTAAGTTTACTTGCCGTTGGGGCTCATCTCAAAAAAAGATTAAGAAAACACATACATCAACTCTTCTGAGTCATTCATATTCTTCTTTGCTACTAGTTTTTTGCTTGCCGTCTTGTGCTTACAGATCTACACCTGTCTTCTATGTTTTTTATTCATCTTAGCATTTAAATTAAACCAGTTCCAATCACAGCGTGAACTTGAGTATGATTTCGTTCATACTATGAAATCTCACACTAAATTGACATGGGTATAGAATTCTTTTGGTCTTTAATGACAAAATCCAGCACAATGTTGTCTTAAAAAGTCAAAAAAGTGATGTACCGGCCTAGCCACTGGGTCTATTCATACACTCACTATACCTGCGTAAAAAGCCTAGAGAAACAAAACAAAAAAGAGGATGCTCCTTACCCCAGTTGCTAGTAGAACTAGAAGTTAAGCAGCAGGTCCCCCACGGGTTAATTGTAATGCAAATTCCTTTGTCCTATTTTGCTTAAACGTTTCTTTTGTCCTATGAAAAATGGAAAATGCAAACTAACAGTTTGACACGGATAGGATTGCTGGTAAATGTTCACCGAAAGAAAGATGTGGTTGATTTTGATTGTCGAATCGGATGTCCATTTCAAATCCTCAATAATTAGGCATGATTGACTAATAAAGGACTGTCTCGCGGCCATGAAACACTGTCAAAGAAAAGGCATTTCCTTTACCCTTTTGGCATTTGTACTATAAAAGTTCATTGCACATCGCAAAAACACGTCATCAAGGCATCAATCGTCTCATTTTCTTGGTTGCTCTTTATTGTGAATGACCAAGCAAGTTTAGCGTAGTATTTAGCCAAAAGACGTCAATCAAACTTTCTAAATCTTGTCCAAAGAAGTTGTCGTTTTGTAAAATGCGTTTATGCATCCATTCCAAAACATTCCATTCATATTCATTCATATGACAACATCATCAAATATGACCAAGCCCACATCTTTTATTAGCTCCAGAATGCGCTACCAATTTTCACTTGCAAAATCGACCAAAGCCAATTAAAAAATGCCTTACTCGGCTGGACCCTTCCAATCTTATCAACCATATCAACTCAGAGAAATTATTGATCCCTTGCCTTTGGACCAAAACATTCGACTCCTATCGGCAAGCTGACATGGACGACACCTCTTCGTGAACAAAGAAATAGTACAAACGTCCCTTGCATCGTGGGATGATTCTTTGGTTAGCTTGCGAGACTTGTATCCTTTGTTGTTGCCCGAGGAAACTGGCTGTTACCAGAAAGTTATTTTGTGTGCATGCACTTGCATTTGGCGGCAAATCTTTGTTGGCAATAGGGAAGTTCGGGTGCATTTGATAAGATTAAGTTTCGTTCTTGTTTGGTTCTGCGTAGGGCAAATTTGGGTGCTTGAAATGGTAACTGATCCATAAGTCAACAATCTATCGCAGGGCCATAGAATACACATGATGGGTTACATAAATAGTTAAGAATGAGATTATGGCCCTGGCTGATGGACCTCATTTCGAGCGTTACATTAGCCCAAAAAATCAGTACAAATGGCAAGGCTAATTTTTTTTTTCTCCTTTTTGCAAGCACGACGACTGCTCTAGTTTTAACCCATTACCGGATACGTGGACGGTGTTACAGTAGCAGGCTAACTTCGTCACGTCAACAAACACGAGGAAGAAACACAGAATTACATAGTATGCACTTATTCTGGATCTTGATCGCAAACAAACCGTATTTACTTAAATTCAAATCACGCAGAACAGTGTCAATGTCTATCAGCATGTTATGATCACCTTACTTAGCATGGATTATGACCAAGGAACGACGCCATGATAATTAGGCAAGTGTTATGTGACAATCATTTGTCATTATAACTGAGAAGAGAGCCAGGAACTCTCATGGACGAGTCGAGCATGATGTAAGTAAACAGCAAGAATCCTCATACAGCGATATTAATACCACATAAAACCCACCAAGCAACAAAAACCAGAGGGAAAGGACAATGACAACAACCAAATGTTGGTAGTTTGTAATACACTACTTGGTTACCAGAACCAAAAAGGCACGAGCTTGTTATACAGAACCAAATAATGTGCGCAGATGCTTGTTTCAAATAGTTTTCCAGAGGTCCACCGAAATTAACAGTTCTATAGAATACAAACAAGTTGGAGAAACAACAAGACAAGGTTTATTTGAAGGGGAAAGTTGCTCCCTATCTATAAAAGCAGTATAGGAACAACAGATAATATAATTGGAGCGATCACGTGCCTTACAGACAACTTGATATAACACCTGCACACTCTTCACTAGCATCACAAACCTGAGAATAATCAAGTGATGCCAACAACAGGTATTCTAATCTGCTCTAGATTGACCAGCTCGGGAAGAGAGGATGATGCCAACAATCAGACCATATAGAGCCAATGCCTCAGCAAAGATGAGAATCAAAATCATTCCAACAAAAAGTTTTGGCTGCTGTGCGTTGGCTCTACAAAAAACACAATCAGGCTCAGCCAGAAGCATTTTCATGAGGGCAATAATTCCACATAGACAGGTGACACATAGACAGGTGATGAAAACAGAAATATTCATAATGGTTGCTGGACTCGGGAGCTTTGCATGCAATTAGCACTTAATGGGACTTTTACATAATGAATATATTATCGGAATATTAGTAAATCTTTACAAAATTTCAAGTTCTTCCACAGGGAGCAATTGGCTGACTCCGCATAATATGTCAAAAAATGATCCGACCCACCAGTCTAATAAGTTCCAGAATATACATTTGATGACTAGCTTTTCATACTCCAGTTCTTTGTTATCTCAGTAATTTTAGCAATCCGAAAACTTAGTACCGGCTCAACACTCGTAGAAGTTTAAAAGTAAAGTGACGTAGAAAATGCTGCATTAACCAAGGTCAGGATGTAGGCATCCTATTAGCAGCTAATATTTTGTCCGAGGTTGGGAAATCCTCTAACAAAGAGAGCTAGGCAATAGTTCTTTTACAAGAGTGGAAACCTTTATAAAAATCCAACAGGAAAAACTTCAGTAGAAAGCAAAACATCCTGAACTGCTGGAAGATTTGACTAGAAGTAAAACATTAGAAGATGATTTGCTACCTCACTAATTCTTTAAGAGCGTCTTTTGGACTTTCATAGAGATAGGTGACTAAACTTACTCCTGACATTGCATAACCAAAGCCACCACTACTCCATTCCCCCCAACTAAAGAAAGGCACACTCCCAAATTCTCGAGTATTATACATTCAAACAAGCATCATTCCTCAACAGACAATAAACGAGCAAACAAGAAACACCGAAAACACAATCCTAAGTGATAAGAAGAAACGTAATTTTTAAAGGAGGAGATGGAGAGAGAGATATTACCTAACACCAGCATCGCCAACGATGCCAATAGCCATACCAGCAGAGAGGCCAGCGAGGCCACAAGCGAGGCCCGAAGACAGATGCGCATAACCGTCGAACAAGTAGTAAGACTTGGCCTTTGGGTTGATTCCGGTACTGATAATAACCGCAATGATCAAACCGTAGATACCCAGCACACCGGCCATGACAACTGGCACGATCGATTTCATCACGAGCTCCGGCCGCATCACCCCCATCGACGCCACCCCCACGCCGCTCTTCGCCGTCCCGTACGCCGCTCCCATGCCTGAACAGAACAAAAAAAAAAAAACAGAAGAAAAAATCCAAAATTAATTAGACCGGAGAATGAATTGGATTGAAGGAACGGGGTTAGATTCGGAGGTGGAGGTTTTTACTTACAGGAGAAGACGAGGGCCGCGGCGGCGCCGAGGAAGCCGAAGAACGGGGCGGTTTCATCGCCGCTGAATGTGGATGCCATTATGGAGTCGAGTTGATGTTTTGATTATTTGATTTTTTTGTGTTTTTTGAGTGAAAATGTTTTGTTTTTTTTTTTTCAGGTCAAGCGAGAGATTTAGAGGATGATTGGGGCTGGGTGGAGTTTCTCCTCTGTTCTGTTCTTCGCTTACTTGCGGACACGTACGTGTACAATTTGATTTTGATTGCGACAGTGTGGATCTGATCTGGGAAGAGGAGGACCCAGGAAGTTTCCTCAAATGGGCAGCACTCAGACTCATCCCAAGCCCAACTCTAATTGGGCTGCTACTTCTCCTCGCGGCCCATTTGTACATTTAATCTGCCAAGAGAATCTTTTGGGTTTAGCTGCAATTAGAAGACTCGATGGACGTTGTTTAGTGTTCACTTTCCTTTTGCAACGCACACGAGATGGTACATGGATGGAAAATTATTTTGTTCTTGTTCTAATTTCGGAGATGGGAAATGGATTCCCCGCCCTGTAAGAACTCTGAAATATGCAAAAATTGTCAACACGTATTCTTATAATAGTTAACTTCTCAATCCATGCCCTCTTTTAAGTAGTTTTTGATACACTAGCGAGCTTGTAGCTCACTAATTAGTCCTCTTGTGAGGGATGAAATCTCCAGTTTGAGTCATATCTTCAATGTTGTCTTTATACAAAGATAGATTTCAGCTTTGCATCCTAATCAAGGGCAAAAATAAGAAACCTTTATATAAGATTACACAAACTTCACTAGCTCTGGCGAGGGAAAAAGTCTCCGTAACTAGAAAATGAATGGAATGATAGCTCGCCGGTTATGGGGATAGTCCTCAAACTTTTCTAGGTACCACCTATGTGTGTCTACAGCTGCAATTGAGAGATTAGCCACCTGTAACAATGAAAACAAAGAGCATGAATGAATGGTAAATTCCAAGGTGATGTGAGGACAACATTATGCTCAGGTGACAGAACTGAAATGGTGTTTCTTTGGAAGATTACCACAAATAACAGAAGCAACCATATTGTGAATTCGGTGCCCCCACTTGCAACCAATAAACCTGCATATATAACCTGTCGGAAGTATGGAAATAATAAGGTACCTGGATCACTACTTATCCTCTGAAGGTTTAATTTTCACAAAATCTTTTAAAAAAATTACTGGGGCATTAATACCATCTCCGCCAAGTAGTGTGGGCTTGACACTATTTCGAACCAATCGCCGTGAGGAATTACATATTTATCAGTCTGCTCTTTGTGTTCTAGCAAAGAGCCCTAAAGAAAACGTCAAGAAAAAAAATGACATAAGAGCCCCTTCAAATGTTTTAAGTAAATGCCAAAAGTTCAAAAAAAAAAAATTATGTTGAAAAGACAACAGCAAGTGGTGGAGAGCAGGTTTTGCAAGGTTGAAACCAAAAGAATTTGCAATTGAAATAATTGTGAAGTCATATAAATATTTACAACTTCTTTGAGAGAATGAAAAATAGCCATCCTAATTCCATTTCCTTCCCCATATATGCCTGGCAGTAAAAGGAAAACATACATTTGCTAATCCGGCCACCCAACCCAGTAGGTCAGGGACGGGCCGGCCATAGGTTTGAATCCTGCCATTTTTTCATTTGCATGAAATTAAAAAAAAAAAAAGCTACATCAGAACTTGGCTCTTGCAATTACTCCTAACAGAAGGCTATCACGGCATAGTAAATTTCATATTTTTCCTTGTATCCCAAAGTAAAACATCAAATAGTTGATAAAATCGGATTGAACTCAGTATTCTTTCACCATCCAAGGTACTAGTACACCACCATGATAGATCTATATCTGCAGGAACAAATTCATTTGAGAAAAAAAAAAAAAAAAGGAGAGTGCAAGCTCTATCATAATGGGCTCCCTTGAAATTTTGATGGACTAATCTAATCGGTCAATAAGTGCGTGTGAGTTTGTCTTACGACAGCCTTATAACAATTACCCTAACTGTATAAGAAAACATGTATTGACTCAAACATGTAAGAATCATAAGCTTCAATATAAAGTAAGAATCATAAGCTTCAATATAAAGTGTTTGTAATTGCTTATGCAAGTATTGAGAGAGAAAGGGAGAGAGAGCAGTTGATACATACAAGAATTGCATGGCACCGTAGCTGATGCAGTGAACCCCAAGCAAATATTGCAGTGCCAGCACACTGACACCACCCCATTGCTGCAATAGGTGCCACATGTTGCCAGTCAAATTGGATGTCATGGTTATTAACATTCAACTTAACCGCTTCATCAGCCACAAACTGGAGAGCTTCTAGAGCACAGTTGTGGCAAAGTGACAAGGGCGCAGCTGTATAGAAACTATGCAAAGAAAATTACATGAATATGTGCAATTAAGAAGTAATTGTGGATTCCAAGCAATATAACCAAGAAATCCTGCTAAAGAACGCATTACACATAAGAAACACAATGTTTCACCCTATTTACTAATGCAAACAAAATCCGCAGTCACAGAAACAGGGAAGAGGAAGTTCTAGAAACTCACAAAAGACCTGCTAGATAGCCAAAAATGTGCATTTGAGCTGACGAACTATACTTAAAGACGACCGCTGTCTCGTAAAGACGCCTCAAGACTTGTATCTCCATCAACAATAGCAAGAATATGGATATCCAAACCTTACGACTCTGGTCCTTCGCAGGGACACCAAACTTACGTGCAGAAAATGTATGCGAACCCCCAGTCAAGTCAGTAGCAGCCATTGAATTTTCCCACAATTCAGAACCCACAGGAGCCATATTGTAAGCATAAAGACAAGTTATAACCAACAAAAATGTTGTCCATGCCACACCCACCAAGTAAAAGTGCAGGAAGAACCTCTGAGGAACTGTGAACTTCTACACTGACAGGAAAAAATTAGTCAGGAAAGAACAAACCCATGTAAAGCGAACATACGCAAACACATACAAAAAGCAGAGTCATAGATAAGTTAAAAAAGCATAAGGATGCATAATTTCAAGAAGCAAAATGCTTAATAAATGACCAATCTTAATATAAGAATCCGCAATATCCATCAATTGCAATAGAACTTGACCAATTCATGCTATTAACACCATCCATCCTACTAAGTTTCAAGAAGAGTACTTCCTCGGGGGAAAAAAAGGTTGAAAAAAAACTGTATGTCAGCTACAAGACATCAAGCTAGAACACTTTGAATCTATCCCAAATGTTAATAGCAACATAAATTCACAAGAACTCAGTCCCAAGAAGGTGAACTATATAGGTAGCTAGTTAAGCAGAATTTTCCAAGGAATTCATTGAACCCAATTAAAACTTCTGATATATGAACCATCCCAATCCCCAACCATCTCTGGTTTCAAGGATAGAACAGGACCAAAAAAAAATAGCTCACTACCTGAAGTGTTTTTCGCAATTAAGCATGCATAGTCCTGGACTATGCTAATATAGACACACGCATGCATTCCACCACCAAAAGAACTAAGAAAAGAATATCAGAACAAATAAACTGGACCCAAAACTGTAAGCAAAGGGCAACAAGAAAAGCTCACTTTTTTTTAATGGGAACTTACATGGGATGAAGGTTGCATAATCTTGCCTCTCTTAGCAAATCCCAAAACAAGTTGACGAAGCAACTGTAAACGCCGTGAAGGTAGTAAAGCAACAAGTATAGGAAGGGTTGCAGCGATCCACGCCACCCCCAGAAGATAATCAAGCCTTAATTCCATAGCTCTAGTTAACTGTCTATCTAATCAATTTAATTAACTTACAACTCCTAAACGAGAAGAATAGAAAGACACTACTGACTCGTGTAGTTGGGCGGCTTGTTATTCGTGTCAATAATTTATGGGCTGCGATTAATTTTCATGGGCATTAAATAGTCCATTTGTTTTTGGGCCCAAGTATCCCAGTTATATCTCATATCGTGGCCCAATATGGCTTCTTGGTCTCTATGGTTTCACCAACCCAATACATATTCTTATTCGCTGCAGAGTCCAAACAGATGTGGATGAGAGGTTAGAAATTTCATTCATTTGTTGACAACGAGAGCCCTTCTTTCCTGATTTGTAGTTAAATTTTTTTTGATCCAATTTTGTAGTTAAATAGATTTGATGGGTTCTCTACTTTTTGATTCAATTCTAGATTATTAGCAACAAAGTCCTATGACACTCATAGTTTAGACGGGTAACAAGGGACAACCTTAGCTTAATAGCTTTGTTGGTGGGTAAAATTAATAATTTTCAGGTAATTACTATAACTTTGTTGCAACAAAACTATCAGAGTATGTGTCACTTAAACTGGCGAGGCAAGTTGCTCTTTGTGGTCCAATTAATTCAATGGCCTACCAATAAGAGAAAGATTAGTAATTGATTTTGAGCACTCCTTGCATTAGTTAGTTAGTAAAGCGAGTAGTATAATTTTGTACACGAGTTTTAAGTCATTATGAGAATTGAGAAGCAATTGGTGCTTAACTGCTTATGCAACAAGTTACTCCTAACCTCCTTTTTATTTGAAAAGATAGAGTTTCTACCATCGTACTAATTAATTACTAGCCACTTTTCACTCTTTACTAGCTACATTCCGCTAAAGATGTAAATTAACAAGTACATGGAGCACTTATTAATGGAGTTTATCATGGCCTATTATACGTCCATCCAATTAATTTTGCCAACAACCATTTTTATGGTTAGAGAGACGAACGTGCGAATGCTTAACCTTCAATACACTCCGATTAATAGGTTTTTGGATAGAAAGACGAGAGTACTACATGATTCTGCTACTTTTTATCATTCTATTGGCAAAGTGCCAAGCCCAAAAGTTGACCTTAACATTTTTCCAATTGATTATGCTTATTAAGGATTTTGCAGTAATGGATTGAGTATCATCAGTCTCATTAACCTTTACTAGGCCACACGTTCATCCCTGAGATCATACATTCGGGACAAGTAGATGTTGGGGCCAGTTTGGAAATGTGTCGGAAAGCCATCGAAGCATCACTTTGAAATTATTACTCAGGGGTATGTGGACACTAACTGAGAAGGATTGTTGTGTGTTGTGTGCTTTTTTTTTGTAACTTTTTTTTTTTTTGAAGAGTGTGGTGTTCCTAATAGCATTTGAATGAGACAGCTCTTGCAAAGGTAAGGGATCTGCTTGGATTTCAATGAAATAGCTCTACTGATTAAATTAATATGTAGGGCTATAAGTTTAGTTTCTTTACCATACATCTTTACATAATTCTAAGCACGGTTACTACTTTAATTGATTTCATTAGAATTGACGTGTGTCACAAAACAAGCTTAAATACAATATTACGTATGTGAATAGAATCTTCTTCATGTTTCAATTAACGACCCAGATTACCAGAATTTCACATGATAAAAATAAAGTATTGTACCAAGTACCATTCTAAGAAGAAGAAAGTTGATTGACTACTTCAATTAAAAAGAAGTAAAGGCAACCTAACAGAAACAAAAAAATCATATTAACTTTTTGACAAAACCGGGACAAAGCGAACATGTCTGAAGAGAAGGGCAAAAGAAATAAAAAAGGGGAAAATGTGTGTATCTAGAAACCCAAGAGAGGCATGCGTTTGCAACACAAGCAACAGATCTTTTCTGATGAGGAACAGATCTAACAAGTCAATTCCA
The DNA here is from genome assembly GCA_028386065.3 of Turnera subulata. Lineage (NCBI taxonomy): Eukaryota > Viridiplantae > Streptophyta > Magnoliopsida > Malpighiales > Passifloraceae > Turnera > Turnera subulata. Next base: position 37,889 of record JAKUCV010004186.1, on the reverse strand, counting down.
ACGCGGTTATAATTGATGTGAATTGGACCCCCTACTGAAACCTTGGAAAAGGTCGACTCATTAACACGGGGCGGAGCAGGAACCAACACATATTTTTCATAACCCACCACCACCCCAATTAATATCACACTCACTTATATGGGTCTATATTGCAGTGCAGGACCCCTCGGCTCACCTGTACCCATCATGGCACCTAGCTATTCTCTTAATTCCTTCCCCTCCCATATCCCTTCCCAATCACTAGTACTTAATTCCAATTCATGCCTAGAGATTTCCTGTTCTGGTGAAATGTGACAGATATAATGTGTACATCAAAATCATATGCTAGTAGTATAATTAACTCTGCAATTTCATTCCTGACTGCAGCGGCAAGCAAATGAACGAATAACACGTAGTCTGTTCCCAAATTTGACCGATAGCTTGTTAATCAATAACGAATAACAAGATGGTAAGCTTGTTTCAGGGTGGTGTCGTTTAATTCTTTCAATATGGTGACCACGCTATGCGTATGCGGGTTATTGTGAATTTTATATTTATTGTCTTAGACATCATTCACAATCTGAAACTTTGGTAGCTTGTCTTTCTTTTTAAAGTGTCTTGTTTACTTTAACAGTTTGAAGCATTTTGTTACAGTTTCTTTTGCACATTTTCTGTATACTCCGCAGCTCTACCTCCAACACACTTCCTTTTACCTAGCTCTTTTTTTTGCTGGGACTATATAGTATGTGCGCAGGTAGAGTATGCAACAGATAGAGAGGATGTGTAGTTTTCAGTCATTAAGTCACTTTCTCAAAAAATGATCACACAAAGTTAACCACGGGATATCCCACTCTTAAATTGCATGATGATCAATCATCACCTCATAGAATGACACATTACTAGTAAAATAGCTTTTTTATTCCATCAATCTAGAAAAGTACAAAAGAATTCCATCAAATCGGTCTAAGAAAATTTGTTGCCCTACAATCATAGTCTCCTTGGTGAAAATATTAGGGCCGGGGTCTAGAAAGTATTAATTATCTTTAATCACTTTTCAATGCCGATGCTAGAATTAGTACCTACAAGGATTGCAATCATAGTTCATGCCCCTCCCAAAAGAAGCTTGTGTTTCACACCTTAAGGTAAAGAGAGAGTGCAGCTAATTGTCAACAGTTGCTAGTGGGGAGAGACAGGAGTGAAGTCGAAGAGTTTTGTTCCAACTATGAGCACAAATATCCAATATTTGAGCGATTTCTATTGATCACCAACCACCTATATATATAAAACCACGGATTAAAATTCCTTAAACTAACATAAAAATCCAGTAAAGGGTATCCAATTAAGGTGTTAATCTTTGAAAAATAGCTAGCTAGGGAGAGAGTTTGGAGGAATGTCGATTTCAAAAAAGGTTGATTAAGATCCTAAATAGGACCCCTCAAGGATCTTCCTTTTCCTGGTTACGCAAACTCTATCTGTCTCCACATTTTTTTTCCTCTTATAACAGTTATCTCTCTATACTTGCACATTTTGGAATAGCATATACATATTTTAATGCATGCACCCAAAGAGATAGATAGGGAGCAGTAGAAGGAGCTTGACGTTTAGCCCTCACCGCCCCAGCTTTGAGAGAGGTTGGTGGTGGGCGCCCACAATGGGACCGGAGGGGTGGTCTAATGAGTTCAATGATGCGGTCCGCCGCATGATTGGTGGCCAGAGGCCGACCACCACCGTCCTACGTGTACTGCACGTCCACATCCCTAGCCATATACTACTCGAGTATATATGCCCAGCTGCTTATTTCATCAGCTGCTGCTTCCTTCTTCTTCTTCTTCTTCTTCTTCTGTTATATATTTTTACCCTACAAATTTCCTCTACTGCCCAACCCTATATGGGATGCATCACACACAAGCGAGTGCAGCTATCAGGCATGCAACACAGGGAAGTCCTGATATATATCGCTATAAAGCATGCACTATAGGTACAAAAGTGAAAAGTTATCGAACACATATATATAATGCCATGAAGACAAAATTAATCAATCAAAGTGTAAAGTGGTGCTAATAAATAGACAATCTCTTTTGGAAAAAGCTAAAACGTCAACAATCTTATTTATATATACTAGTTTTTTTCACGTGCGATGTACGTGGTATAGTATTATATTTTTTAAAATCAAGGGGTATAATATTTATTATTATCTTGAGAAGAATTTATATATAATATTATTATTCATTTTCGTGGTCCTTCTTTTTAGTAATTTAACTATTCGATTGTACTTCAATTTTTCGTCTTCATATTTATTGTTGACAACAAACTACAGGCACATCAGTCATGAATTCATGTGAAACTTTTTTCTATTATTATTTTTTTTTGATAGTCATTGTTTTTGTTTGTAATTTTCGTTGACTACTCAACTCTTATTCTCTACAATTCTTCTTGATAATAAATTACAAACACATCTGTCACGAGCTCTATCGATTATTTTTCTTCATGATTATTCTTTTTTGGTAAACATGGTTTTTGTTCATGGTATTCTTCTTCATAGTTCTATTATTTCCAAAAGATAATATTAATCATTATCTTGAGGAAAGCTTATGTATAATGGTCACAAAAAGTACAAACGCATCCGTCATGAGCTCTTACAATTATTCTTCTTCATGATTATTCTTTTTAGTATACGCTATTTTTGTTCATATTTTCCACTGATTTTTCGAGTATTCTTCTTCATAGTTCTATTATTTCCAATAATTTTTTTTTAATTTTAGGTAGTTGTTGAGAAAAACAACTATCTTAAGAAAAACTTATATATAACGTACACAGAGTTTTTTTTAATGATCTAGACCAATGCATTATTCAGAATTAGTATTTATATTATAATAGGAATTTATGAATCGATTATTATTAATGATATTTGGTAATCTTTTAATATTTTAAATTATATAATTTTTATTATTAAATTATATTAATAATGAATAGGATTGTTAAGTTATATTACTATTTTCCATTATTATTCTTTTTCATAATCTTTGTTCCTATTGGTAGTTTTGGTTGACTATTTTATTTTTTTTCTTCATAGTTGTTCTTATTGATAATAAACTACAAGCACATTAGTCATGAATTCTTGTGATTTTTCTTTTCCGTTATTATTTTTTTTCGTAGTCATTGTTCTTGTTCGTAGTTTTGGTTGACAATTCAACTATTTTTTTATTTTTCTTCACCAAAGTTATTATTGACAATAAATAGCAATCACATATGCCGTGAGATCATGTGACTATTCTTCTATATAATTATTATTTTTTTATAAATATTATTCTAGTTCATAGTTTTTCCTGACTTTTCAGTTGTTCTTCTTCATAATTTTATTATTTTTCAGTAATTATTATTCTTCTTAATGCTTAGTAGTTGTTCAGAAAATATAAATAAAGACTTATATATCAATCATTTTCTTGAGAGACACATATATATAATGCAGACAATGATTTTTTAATTTAGTCGTCGCTCTTATGATTATTCTTCCCCATGATTATTCTATTTCGTAGATGTTATTCTTGTTCGTAGTTTTGGTGGACTCTTCAGCTCTTCTTTTTTGTAGTTCCATTGCTTTCCAGTAATTATTATTCTTCATAATTCTTGGTAGTTGTTAAGAAAATTCAAATAAAGGCTTATGTATCAATCATTATCTTGATAGAACTCATATATAATGTAGATGTAACAGCCCGGGTAAAATTTGGATTTTTACCGGGACTGTTGAAGTCGTTTTACCGCGATTTACTGTTGAATTAATCTTGGGTAATTAATTCAAGGTAAATCGGGGGTCGTTTTTTTTCGAAAACGAGAATTTTCCCGCGCTCGGGAGTGTCTTCCTAACTAACCGAGCCTCGGTTTCCAGTTCCGAGACTTGGACGACGTTCAGGAGGATTAATCGAATTTTCCGAGCCCAAGTCATATTTTTGGACTCGGGACGGGATTTGTCGGAAAGACGGGAGTATCCCTGCGTTTACGAGATCCCGACACGAGAATCCGGACCGGCCAAATGAGGCTTGCCACGAGCCACTCTTCCTTCTCTTTCCTTCCTCTTTCTCTTTCCCGGTTACAATTCTTCCTCTCTCCCGGTTTTTCCCCGGCCGCGCGGGCCCCACCTCTCTTCTTCTTTTCTTTTCTTCTTCTCCTTTTCTTTCTTTTTTCTTTCTTTTCTCCTTCTCTTTTCCTTTCAGCCGCCGGCCCGCCTACTTTTTCTTTTTCCTTCTTTCTCGTGAACCCTGCCGGCCCCTTCCCCATCTTCTCCACATTATTTTTCTTGTCTTCTTCCCCACCCTTTTCATTATTTCCCCTCCCTCTGCCCGATTCCTCTCATCTCTCTCTCTACCATCTTCGTCATCAACACCTCTCTTCCTCTCCAACTCTTTCCCCTGCCTCTCCCTTCTCTGCCATCATCATCATCATCACCATCTCGCTTCACCTTCAACCTACACACCACCACTAATAACCACATCGCCGCCACCACTAGATGCCCTCTCTCACCCTCGCGCCACCATCTTCCCCTTCCCTCTCTCACGCTTCCACCGCCGCTGCACCAAGTCAGGCGAGTCGAGCCCGACCCACCAAGCAAAGGAGCGACGCCGTCGCTTTTCCCCTACTGCCTTGCTCGTGACACGCCGCCCTCATCCTTTCCCCTCAACCAATTGACAGCCACGCGCCGCCGCCGTCTCTCTCTTCTCCTTTCCTTCCCCTGCCTCCGTCCTCACACGCGCCTCCACCATCATTTCTGCCGGAAGGCACCGATGAGAGAGGCGTCACTGCAATTCCCCTCGTGCTCCATGAACTGCTGCTCGTGAGCCTCTTCTATCCACAGTTCTTTCTTTTTCTTTTACTCCAATTTCTATTGATTTGGGCTAATCCCTTCTGGATTTGTGTTTCTTGTGGGTTTGTCGTTGCTGGGTGGTTTGTTGGGTGTTTGGGAAGGTAATGGCTGCAACTGTTGTGGACGATGGTGTCCTGCTGTTCGGTGGTAGTTTGTGGGTGTACCGTGGAGGTGTTGGCCGTAGATGGTCGTTGGAGGGGTTTCTGTGTTGTTGAACGGCGTGTTGGATTTTGGGGTGTTCTGCTGCGTGAACAGTGTTTGGCCAGATTCCGGCGAGGATTCCGGCAGTCTCGGATTTTTCCGGCGAGCCCGGAAACTGACCTTTCGGTAATTCCTTGGACTCGATTTATACCTTGGGGCGGATTTGGGCTCGGTTTGCACACGGACTCGAAAACGGGCCGAACGTGCGGAGGCCCATATTACCGTGACATATATGCATTACCAACGGACCCCGAATTCTAATAACGAAACCCGAACAATGTTAATGAGCCCGGTTTCTTAATTGTTTAATTTAAAATAAAGATTTAATTTAATTAATCAAATATTAACCCTTAATTCCATTTATGCTTTGTAATTCGATTTATAATTTTATTCTTATTGGACTATTAGAAAGACCTATAGTAATCCGGTTTATTTAATGTACACTTGGACGGTTGATAATTAAAGGCCCAATTATACTTATTCACTTGATTTAGATGTCAAATGTAAACTTAAAAAAAATATATAAATATGATTATTTATGAGTTATAAACACATGTATAAATGAGTATATATATATGTCCTATTAAATTTATGTTTAGCTAAATAAAGAAGTTACAACTTTATTTATCACATAAATATATATATGGTAAAATGGGAATTACCTACTATATATGTATAAATATGGTCACACTAGATATATGTTTAATCTAGTATCGATTTGTGTATAAATATACGTATATATACAAGTATTTTAATATGTTTATGTTTTTCCTTATCGACAAAGGGCTAAAAGGCCGGGATATCGGCTTGGAGCGCGGTTTCGGTTTTCAACTTAAAGATCGAGTATGACTGGTATAACGATTAAAGAGGCTAATTTTATATTAAGAAAAACATGGAAATAATAAGAATTAGACTTGGTATAAGACAAGCCGTGTAACAATTTCTAAAACCGGTATCATGCATAATCATTTTGTTGTGCATTATAAGTGATTGTGTTGCTATGTGCACACATATAGGGTATCGAGGGTTGACCGGATAGCAGTTTCAGAGACATACCAGGTGAGGATGGATAAACCTTGATATGTGCCCGTAATACTGTGTATGCTTTGATGTTTGATTGAACCATTGAAATGATCCTTGTAGTTATTTGATTGCCATGATTATTGTTGCTGTTGCTGGGCTGTGTGGATTGATCATGTGGATACTGTGAATAATTGTTGTACTGTTAATTGTGTGTAATTAGTGATATGAAATTGCGGAATTGGTTGAGCTTGAGAATTAATCTGTGATGATTACGACTGCTGTGATGTTGTTGTTGTTGATGTTAGACTGTGTTATTGGATTTGTGATATTGTGTAGAGGATAATGATGAACTGGTCAATGTGGATAATTGGGAAAAGAATAATGAGTATTGGAAACGGAACTGAAGCTGAAAGTGAGATGATGATATAATTGTCACTTGGAAAGTAGTGGTACGACTAGATGGTTAGAGACTAGTTCTGTGGTGTCATGGCCAGAGGGTTTGTTGGTTGGGGTGTTGACCCCGGATTTGTGATATTGGGATGTTGATCCCGGATTTGTGATATTGGGATGTTGATCCCGGATTTGAGATATTGGGATGTTGATCCCGGATTTGTGATATGGGGATGTTGATCCCGGATTGTGGTGGGGCCTGGCATCCAGAATTAGTTAATAACCAGGTACGACCCTAGCTTGTCCAGTGACGGGGCCCGGGAGATAAAATTGGTAATAAAAACTAATAAGTAATCTTTTGGTCTTGGCTTTGATGTGATTTAGTGAGATTCCTTTGACGTGTTGGTTGTGTTAGATTCCTTAATGTGTTGTTTGATTTAGATTCCTCTATCGTGTCGTGTGTGTAGTTTCATCTGTTTGATGGTTGTTTTACTTCGAAAGTGTTACGGTTGATTATATATCACTGTTTATCCTTCGTCGGTGAGCGCTTCGGACTCACCCCTCGCCTGCGGGGTTTCATCCCGTAGGATGAGCTGTTTCATGTACAGGCTTGGTGCATTCCAAACAGGCTGCAGCGTTTCCCTTGGACAGGCTTGGATCCATAGATTGCATGTGTCGCATACAGTGTTAGTGAGTTTGAGTCTTCCGCTGTGCATATTGTTATTGTTGTTGGGCCATTGGGCCAGTTTTATTATTATTGATGTTATTGATGTTGGGCCGTAGGGCCATATTGTTGTTTATACTTTTGGGTTGTTGAGCCAGGGTTATGCTTTATACACTGTATGCTAGGCCTTGTTGGACTGGATTGTCGCAGTTCCGGCTTGTGTTTACTGTGTACGGTAAACATGGGTCGGGGCGTTTCAGTAGACACTCATTTTTTTGATATTCTAAACAAACAAATACAAATTTTTTAGAATTAATTTTTTTATTAGTATAGAATTCATAAATCATTTTTAATCGATGGTTCTTACTGATAATAAATACATAAAATATATGTCGTGAGTTGTTATAATTATTTTTCTCTTGGATTAATTTTTTTCGCCGATGTTATTTATGTTCCTAGTTTTTGTTAACTCTTCAACAGTGTTTCATCGTAGTTTTATTATTTTTCAACAATTATTGTCGATCGTAATTCATGATTATTATTGAGAAAATAAAAATAAATATTTTTATATTAATCATTTTCTTGAGAAAAATTTATATATAATATAAACAAAGAATTTTTTTTGATAATCTAGACAAACAGATACTGAGATACACATTGCAGAATTAGTTTTAGTATTATAATAGAAAAATCATAAACCAATTATTGTTAATAATATTTGTTATTTCTTTAATATTCTAAATTATATAATTTTAACTATTAAATTATATTATCAATAAATGAGATTATTAAATTATATTATTATTTCTTACTATTATTTATTTTTTATAGTAGTTGTTCATGTTTTTTTTATTTTCGGCTGTTTCGTTGAGTACGTGTTTTTATATAGTAGAGTTTTTTTTTATTCGTTATTTGAGTTAGTGTTTTTATATATAGTATATAGAAACTATATGTCATTTATTATTGTATGACATGTCGTTTTAATTAAATAAGAATAAGATATCAATTTATTTTTATTGTTATTAAGTAGGGTTATTTCTGTATTTTCGGCTGTTTCGCTGTCTTCGTGTTTTTATATATAGTATAGATAATATATATACATTCTGCAGCTACATGTATATATTATATATTACTTTCGAATTAATTATCATGAACTTCAAGTCTCAAAACCCAGCAAGTTTAACTCCATTGCATGTAAATTAGTTTGTTCCTGCCTTTCTATCTTTCTTTTTCTTATCTTATTAGCTGAATATAGTTTTATTGATGAAAATTTATCGACAAAGAGGGTAGACGAGATTCTATTTTAGAGAAATATATTTATTCAAATTTGTCACTACCAGATGGCCTTAACTAGTATATTATGGAGTGAAAAGAGAAATAATTCTTCACAAAGTTTTTGTCAAGCAAGGTTAGCCTCCAACCATAGCCCACCCACTTGGTTTTAAAGCTTTTCTTTATTTTCTCCCTTTTCTTTTTCTATCATTGGTTCTTCAAAAGTTAGCTAGTCATGTAATGAGGAAATAGAAGTGACTGGCTAGCTAGCTTGATCCAAACCCGTCCGGGAATAAATATTTTCTTCTTCTTCTTCATTGCGTGAGCATGAGTGCCTGTGAGCGTTAGCTCGAGTGGCACTTCCCACCTTGTGTGGGGCTTAGGTCGTGGGTTCGATCCCGACCGGTGTTGAATTAGTATTTAGGTTAGATTAGGCTAGTGTAGGAATTTCATGTGACCAAAAAAAAAAAAAGCATGAGTAAAATAATTTAGAATCGTTCCAATTTTGTTTACAGTTCAAAGTAAGCTTAAGGTTCAATACCCAGGCATCAGAAAGGGGAGGCATAAAGCATATAACGCCAAGAATTTTAGTAAAGTATGTATAAAGATCCTGCTCAAGTAAGGGCTTGTAGTTCATTGGCACTCTTATGTCAAAAGCACAAGAGGGGTGAGGTTTCGGTTCGAATCTCACTCTCTTCGACTAGTATAAAAAAAAAATATGTATAAAGAGAAGAAGCTAGCAAATTTGTTGTGTTCTACATTTGAGGACCAGAAAGTAGTTAGTGGTCATAGTCATCAATAGTCACGGCTGAAGCAGCTTCTTAGAACAGAAAAGACAGAGAAGATTGAGTAGAAAACGGGAAGAGAAAGACAGAAAATGGCAATTTCGAGAGATCTAATTCATTGGACTGGTTCGGGGATAATAATAACACGCCTGACAAAGAATGTGTTTAATTGATGAATTTGGAATAACATAGGACAATGCGTGCTTGCTTTGCTATATATAGTACATATATAATGAAACTTTACAAGCCATACCTGTTCTTCGGTGGGATGTATGTACTCAAATCAATGATCTTGCAATCATTATAGGTTAGTTGAAGGAGCCAAACCTTTGAAAATTATGCCCTCTCAACCCTTTTTGTCTCAACCTATGTCCCCTGGTCTTCCAGGTGGTCTCCCACCTTTCATCCAACCTAATCCCGGCCACCCCCATAATCGTGTGGATTCATCCTTCGTGAATTCCCAAAACACAACCTTAGCTTCTAATCCCCCCAACTACCCTAAACCTCTCCATTTCTCCAAATGGAACCGAAAGGTAGTGCAAAGTGCAATAGAGAACAACTTAGTAATCAGTATATATGTTGCTAACATCCCTACTAGATGGCTGCCAACGGATCTTCACCTCTTCATGGCAAGATTTGGAGACGTCATGGATGTCTTCATCCCGCAAAAACCTAACTGAGATGGAATGAGATATGTATTTATTCGCTTCAAGAACAACATGACTGCCCAAACTCTTATCCAACGTATCAACTCCATCAACGCTGACGAGATTGCCCTTGCAGCGTCTTTAGCCAGAAGAAGGGTGGCTGCCGGTGGCATGCACCCAATGAAGGCAGGTAGCGGTCACCCTCAGAGGGAGAAGTTTAAAGGACAAGTCTTTGGGAATAAAACATTCGCAGAAGCTGTTACAACAGGGTCCGAGTCCAAGCATGCAAAGGTTAATCAATCCTCTATCAAAGAGGACCATGCTTTTATTCCTAAGAATGGATGTCCCAAGTGGATTGACAGATATGCTTTTGGTGTTCTTAAGTCTCCTAGATCAATTAACAGTTTAAGTGCACTGTTGACATCCTCTGTGCCGATGGTTGAGACGGTGATCCCGCTAGGAGGTACTTCGTTCTTAATCAGATTCTGCTCAGCAAAGGCTATGCACATGCTGCTTTCGAATAAACCAGAAGTTGTGGAGCGCTTATTCTGTGAGTTTAGAGACTGGAAGTCGGACGATGCAGCATGTAACCGTTTGTGCTGGGTTTTGATCAAGGGTACCCCTCCATGTGCATGGTCGGAGGATTTTTTCAAGTTGATCTCTATGAAGATGGGTGTTATGGTGGATTGGAGTAGTGAGTCTAGGAGTAAAGTAAGGTTTGACGTTGCTCAAGTTCTAATTCTGACGTCTTCTATGAGGTTCATTGATTATGTTTTCTCTGTGTCCATTGGTGGGAAGAATTATGAGATAGGTGTTGTCGAGTCTCAGTACAACCCGTTAGATTGGGAGTGGTCCCGTGATCGGTTTCCGTCTACGGCTGAAGGCGGTGTTGTGGTGCAGGAACCCTCTTGTCCGCATGAAGTTGAGCCTTCGGTTTCTACACTCGGGCGTGAACAAAATACTGAGCACCCCAATGATCACGACCACGCTTCGGATAAGGACCGTACCCTTTCCGAGGATCCTTTCAAGTTACGAGGCTTAATTCAAAAATGCTCCAACGTTGGTGTGCTGCTAGTTAGTTGCCATTCTTCACAGTCCCCAAAACAAATACCGTCTGAATTGTCTGCTCAGTCCCTGGCCCACCAGAATGCTTCCTTACTAGTCGATTTAGACTCTACTCGCAAGAACAACTCACATATTCATAAGCCCACAATAGTAGCCAATACTCCTGTGACCATCATCAACCATTCGGTGGCCTAAAACCACAACCCCACGTCTGACTGTAAGACTTCTCAGCCTTTGGTGCCTTACTCTATTACTCCCCTCTTATTGAATAACGATGTTACTAGTCTAGTCCATGATATAGTGCTACCTGTCAGCTGTGAATCCTCATCCTCTCATTCAATCTGTCAACCTATTCCTGTAAGAGGAGACTCTAAGTTCGTACCTTTTCCTGACATCGACGTGCTATCTATTGAGAGAGTAGTCGAGCGAAAAGTCATGGCTGTGCTTAAACACATGTGTGTGATGGGGAAACAGAAGAAAGGCCGTTATTTGTCGAAGCGCGGTAGCATCATATCCACCTTAGAAGGCAGAGAATCTATGTCCGACTCCAATATATGCCGGATTAATGAACGAGTGCTGGTGAGAGAGAACCATGTTGATGGGATTCTGGTATCCTTCAACTCTATTGAGGTTGATGAGACTAGTAGTGTCGGAGATTTGATCGACTGGGATCGCTCGGGAGTAGAAGCAGAAACCAACAAGCTGATGGCGAGTTTGGTTGAAAGGGAAGCTATAGAGTGGTCGAAGTCCAGGGCTGAAGACTAGGCTTTCTATCAGCTGTAGATTGAGCTCCGTTCCTTTATGTTTAGTTTCATTTCTTGGAATATTAGAGGGGTTTTCTCCTCAAACAAACAATCTCAGGTGTGTCGCTTGATTGCTCAACATCAAGCTAAATTTATCTTCCTCTGTGAGTCCAAATGTAGAAGAGTAGATTTACCTCTTTGTCATAAGATCTGGGGAGCCGAAAATATTGATTTTCTGTCCAGTGATTCTAATGGTTTGGCGGGTGGTCTTATTTTAATGTGGGATTGTGATTATTTCAACCTCACCCGGTACAAAGTGTCTATGAATTGGATTGTCATTGAGGGGACTATATTACCTACTGGACATCGTGTAACTATTTGTGGTCTTTATGGTGACAGTGAGATTGAGGCTCGTGTTAGGATGTTTGATAAATTATCTTCCTTAAAGGTCTCCTTCTCGGCACCTTGGCTAGTCTTGGGGGATTTCAACGAGACTCTCTCCGTAGATGATCGGAAGAGTGGTCGTGTATGTGCTAGAGGAGTGGTAGCTTTCAAGGATTTTATCGCAGCAATGAACCTAGTGGAATTCTGTTTGGTGAGCCGCCAGTTCACATGGGAAACTATAGGGCTGCAAGTAGAATTGACAAAGCATTCTCTGAAGGAACTTGGTCTGTGTTTTTCCCCTTCTTACAACTGAAAGCTGATAGTAAAAGGGGGTCAGATCATTGCCCTCTTATTTTATCTCAGGATGATTCGAATTGGGGTTTCCACCCTTTTAGATTCTTGGCAGCATAGTGGGATTTTCCGAAATTTTTAGTGGTGATATCAGACATGTGGACTCAGGTTTGTACTTTGCATCCAGGGAGATTCTGCCTATTGAAGAAATTGAGTGTATTGCGTCATCTCCTTGTAACCTGGAACAAAGAGGTTTTTGGATTGGCACATGAGATGATAGCCAATATTCAGGGAGAGCTTGATGCTATGGACCTAGTCGCTGAGACCCGAAACTTATCCCCAGATGAGCTCACAAAGGTGTTGAAGCTAAAATTTGAGCTTGCTATTCAGCAGAGGAAATCTGAAGCTATTTGGCATCAAAAATCTCGCATTAACTGGTGCAAGCTTGGGGATCGCAACTCGAGGTTTTTTCATATTTCAGCTACTATCAGAGGGCAGAAGAACAAGATCAACCATATTATGTGCAACAATCATTTGATCTCAGAACCTATGGCGGTGAAAAGTGCGGTCAGAGAGTATTTCTCGAAGTTGTACGGCTCGAGTACTGCATCCCGGCCGACTATTGGTGCTCTGTCTTTTCGGAAGCTTGATGAGTTGAATGCAGTGGCTCTTGAAGTCCCTTTTTCGATGGTGGAGATAAAGGATGCCGTTTGGTGCTGCGATTCATCAAAAGCCCCTGGGCCTGATGGATTTTGTTTCTCTTTTTACAAGAGGTGCTGGCACTTGCTCAAAGATGACCTATTTGATGTGATTTCTCATTTCTTTGATACTGGCAGATTACCAAAAGGGGCTAACTCAACATATATCACCTTAATTTCCAAGAAAGTCGGGGCGGAGTCACTTGAGGATTTTCGGCCTATCTCACTTGTCAACGGGGTTTACAAGATCGTCTTGAAGCTTTTGGCTCAACGTATCAAAAAAGTAATGCCAGTTTTGGTGGGGGGCAGCAGACAGCTTTTATCAAGGGTCGGAACATTATGGATGGAGCTTTTTTAGCTAGTGAGGCTGTTCACTCCCTCAAGAAATCCAACTCTAAGGCGGTCATATGGAAAATAGACTTTAAAAAGGCATACGACTCGGTAGATTGGAGTTACTTAATGGAGGTGATGACGACAATAGGATTTGGTATCAAGTGGAGAACGTGGATACTGGAGTGCCTATCTTCATCGACATTGGTTGTCCTTGTAAATAGGTCTCCGACTGCCGAATTCAAGATGAGTAAGGGATTAAAGCAAGGGGATCCATTATCTTCGTTCTTATTTAATATAGCAGCTGAGGGGTTATCGTCCATTATGTCCAAAGCTGTGTCTTTAAATCTCATCACAGAGGTTCAGGTACACGGTGTACCACTGTCTATTCTCCAATATGCGGACGATACGCTTTTGTTCTCACCGGCAGATAGTCATTGCTTACTGAATCTAAAACGGTGCTTGAGGGTGTTTGAAGTTCTTTCTGGACTGAGTATTAATTTCTTTAAGAGTAGTGTTGTCGGCATTGGACTTAGACACAATCAGGTTGCGGAGGTCGCAGCTATGCTTTATAGTCGTGCTGATCACTTCCCTTTCATATATCTCGGCTATCCCTTGGGAGCCAACATGGGTAGGACTGCTGCTTGGAAATCCGTGATTGATAAGTTTTCTTTTAAGCTAAAGGCTTGGAAAGGCAAACATCTGTCTGTTGGTGGCCGGGTGACACTCATAAAATCTGTTTTGAGTGGCCTTCTAATTTACTTCATGTCACTGTATCGAATTCCTATTGGTGTTGCCAAAAAGCTTATTTCTATACAACGGAACTTCTTCTGGAATGGCTTCGATGAGACGAGGAAGGCGTGCCTGGTGGCATGGAAGCTCATTTCAGTGCCGAAGGATTGTGGAGGTATGGGCATTATGGACATTCAAGTGATGAATCAATGCTTATTGTACAAGTGGTTATGGAATTTCACTAAACAAGATAACAAGGTTTGGAAAGATCTGATTATGTGTAAGTGCTCTCTACCTTCATCTACTTTAAATCCAACTTTCAACCTAAACAAAGCCTCCCCTGTATGGCGTGATATCGTGCGTGCGGCTGATGGATCCTTGCAAAGTGGAGCCCGGATTCAGGTTGGCAATGGCCGAGGTGCTTTATTTTGGATGGATAATTGGTCCGGAAATGGGATTTTCAAGTTGCTTTTTCCTAGATTGTTTTCAATCAGCCCTTCACCTGACTTATCGGTGGCCGATTGTGTTCAGTTAACTACAAATCAATCTAGATGGATGATTTCTTGGTGGAGGCAACTGCGGCAGTGGGAGTGTGAGGAATTGGAAGCTCTTTCATTGTTAGTGCCTACTGCGAATTTGCAGGATGAAAAGGTTGATAGCTGGTGGTGGATGCACGATAATAAAGGGGAATACTCGGTCTCCAACGGTAGGAAATACCTGATAGTGCAGAAAGGTATCTCCTGCTGCAAACCTTTTATTTGGTTTGCTCTAGTTCTATACAAGATTGAATGTTGGCTTTGGTTGGCTTTGAACAATGGTATCCCAACAAAGGACGTGCTCAGATATAGAGGTATTATCACATTAGCGGATTCCATGTGTCCTCTTTGTTCGCGATGTTTTGAATCTCGCGACCATCTTCTGCTGTTGTGTCCATTCTCATGGCGTGTTTGGTCTAAAGTTTGTAGATGGTGGGGAGTCGTATGGTCTATACCTGCAACACTAGAGGACTTCTTATTGCAATGGACTTTTCTCTCGCAGCATAACTGCAGTCGCGCCTTCTGGTGGATGATAGCCTCAGCTGTACTTTGGTCACTTTGGCTAGAAAGGAACAAGAGGTTTTTTAACAAGGTAACGACTGATATTGATAGAGTGGTGGATCTTGCATTGGTCAATGTGACATTATGGATCAAGGCCATGTGCAATGAGTTTCCAGTGAGCACCTCCTCTGTTTTATCTAACGCAGAATTCATCAAAAGGTGGAAGGCTCCTCGTCGTAACTTTATTCTACTTCAATCTGCACCTTAGGCTCCTATTTGGTATTGTATTTTGAGTATGTTTGACAGTGCTGTTATGCTCAGTCTATGTAGAGTTCGGCTCATGTATTGTGGTTGATTTTTGTAACTACTTTGTATATATTGAGCAATGAATAAAGTCTCGTTAGCATTAAAAAAATATATAGTACATATATATAGGTGACCGGTTGCGGGAAAAAGGCCACATGATCTGTCCCTTTCGAAATTGAAAATTTTGTTGAAACTTTGTGCTCAATCATGCGCCTTCTCAATTGGCACACAGGATTGAATATCAATCACGGATTGATTTTTATTTGCCATTAGGCATCCGGAGCTTTGCCCCGACTAATCTTGGAGTTGAACCTCGAAGCTCCATCGACAATTTCAAAATCACTCTTTAAGTTCCGTTCTCTCCTTTTCAGCCCACAAATGTGATTTAAAGAATAACTTTGCAATTAATGGAGGTCAATAACCACTCTAAATTGTAAAATACAAATTGCAGAGTTGTTAAAGGATTCCGTGAGCAATTTGTCCAACTCTCATAGTGAGCTGCAATATGCACGGTGGTAAATTAATTTGCCACAGAGGGAAATGATCATATACCCCATGCTTCATATTCTGAAGTTTCTTTTACTTGCATAAAAAAAAAAAAAAAAAAGAGACAGCAGACTGAACAAGCATCTTCTCTCGCGCGACATTAGAATAATTGTAGGTTTTCGATTAATTTTGTAGAGTTTTAAAATTCTTTTACATATATATAACGATTAGTAAATGTACGGTCGAATTTCCCCTTTCTTGGATAAAGACTTGAGAGTTTCCGAGTGAACTCAACTATTTTCATTCGTTGCCTCCTTATAAAAAGGTAATTAAATGACAAGAAACTTCTTGATTATTGGCTGATTTCAATTGAATGGATGGCTTTGAAAACCCCCCTCATGTTAGTATCGCCCCAATCAAGTAGAAGAAGACGTTTCATTTTTCTCTCGATAAGCGAAAACAAATATAAAAAAGCAGCAAATAGAATTTGGCCAGACCAAAAGAAGGACAATTAATCACTCTGCAAATAATGCCAAGCAATTCTAGCATATAGTCCACAAAATGAGCAAATAGGAGAGCAGCATCTAGCGAAAGAAAAAGCGAGTATTTAAGTGAGAATATGCAAGTTTGCATTCTCAAGTCATCTTTTTATTGAACATCAAATTTAAATTATCATGCGTATCATAATCCTGTTAAAAGTAAAATTGTTTAATAGTGACACATATTTTCTATTTCATTTTTGTTTCACAAAACCTAACGAGTCTTGACTGATACAGTCACCATGGACGTAGTTTATTTGTCTTTCTCTTCCAACTAAATCTTTATTTATTCATATTTTCCTTTTAGGGTCATCTCTATAGGGAGGGAAGTGAAGTGGGGGTCCTCATAATCAGAGGGCTGGCCTTGCAACATATATTTGTCTTTTGCTTTGTTTATCTTCTACGTAAAGTACGAGGCCCAGCTTCCAATCCGTGGAAGACACGTGTCACCCACTGTTCTCCCCAACATACGCTTCGCTGTGCTTTTCTAACCCTTTGCCTGCCTTCTCCATAACACTTGTCGAGAAATCATTTGCAGGCCGCAGTAGAAACACTTGAAATGACCAAAAAGCCCCCCGAAAGCGACCCAAGGCGAAGCCCGCATGTGGTGATGTTAACGTGCTTTGTCAGTCAGGTTTGGGATTCTCCCACGGTGGGTGACCCGCGCGGGAAGTGGGGAGGGGGACTTTTTGGTACTTTTCAACTGCAAAGGCTGCAAGCCAGAGCCGGGGGTAAACAAGCCATGTGAGCCAAACGCAGATGGCGGGGGACGATTATTTAGCTCGGCTTCGACGGGGGATGTCGTTTTGGCGGTCACACGTGGCTCCATATTACGCTTTTGCTGTTCCAGCGTGGCAGGTCCGTCTTCCAGACCATGTATGTAGTCGTGGAGAAAACTGATAAGGACTTTGCTCATTTATTCTATCGGGGGAGTTATTGACAAAAAACTGACGTGAAAGATGATAAGTTAATTTTCTGGAAAGAAGTAAAGGATGAAGATAAGTTGTTTTGATAGTTCGAATTTGGAGGTGGCGGTCGAGCTTCAACAGGATATAAACAACCCTGGATAAAAGAATTAGAGAATTATGGGAGTATTTTTTTTTATTAACAAACTACAAAAATGATTCCTAGTAACAAATGATATACATTTCATGTTTGTTTTGTTTTTTGTTTTGCTCATTAATTACTTTTATAAAATTTTCTGTAAATTCTTTTTCCTGGTTCAAATTTAATTTTTTCCACTCTGTTGGATCAAAACTAAATATCAAAAAATAAAAGGAGGATATGAAGACTAAGTAACAAAATTCCAACCATTTAAAGTTATGTTGGCCAATGCCTAACCAAAATTTTGTAGTTGTTCCATGCCAACCAAAATAAATATTTGGTATTTGGTATGATTATGGTGTGATCCTGCTAGAGGAATTCCTAATTACCTAGATTAATTCTTTTTGCTGTTTTCAAATGAACACTTGCGTTTATGTAAGCCTTTACGAGTAGTGTATAAGATTGACCACGGTCTTACTCCAATTTTTCTGTTGATAGTATATATTTAGAGAATTTTTTTTTTCAAATTATCTTTTACCACAAAAAAGGTCTCTTGCATCTTGATATATGGTTTATTTCTGAAAAAAAAAAATCTTGAAACAATTAAACGAACCAGCAGCATTTAATGTATCACAACTTATGGTATACATACGCATAAGAACAAAACGATATGATGATAGAATTAACGAGAAATTGATCATCAAGGAACTATTAGAAAATAAGGGCTTATTTTTTTCCTCTCTTTTTGCTGTGAGAAGCTGTGGAGTGACGTAAAGGACTGGGGACAACCATCAACCCATGCGCAATTGAGCGGTCCTCCCCCCCTCCTCCTTCCTCCTTTTATATTCCCTCCCATCTACCTCTCCTAACGGAATTTTTCTTCCTCTTCCTTTCTTCTTCTTCTTCTATATACTCTCTTCTTCCTTGCATTCCCTTCTTGTCTTAAACGACTAAATAAAATACATCAAGACCCAGTGCAACTCTAGAGGTAAGCTTTTTACTTGGACGGATTAATATTAATACATACATAGCTTCTCTATATCCCCACCATTGATCCGATCGAGTTGATGTCCAAACAACAAAACATTCAAGCAGAAACGGTTTTCATTCTTATCTTTGATGAAAAATTCGTTTTATGCATATGCATCTTTTATATAGTCATCAAGAACCTATACAAGTATCCCTCACCTAGCTAGAGATATCATCAAATGTGTATCCATAGTTAGTGAGGGTTGGCTATACTATATTTGGGTCTTGTCATTAGTTAGAGGAGGAGAAGAGTCAAAGAATTAGACACCAGACAAGAAGGCTGACATTTGGTAAAAGATTGTTAGGAGGTTTGTGTCTGTGATAGTACAAGGCTAGTGTAGGTAAACACTCACGAGTCAGTTGATCTCTCTATGTCTCACACACACACGCATGGCGCACAACACCAAGTCGCTGACACTTTGAAAACATGTCCCTTACCCAATTAATATTGACCCTGCAGTCTTTGAATTAACACTATAAATCCTTGACAAAGAACACTTACCTATAAACTTTGACATGGTCATCATATATAGGCATATATACTCCTCTCCATTTCTTGATTTAAGTGCCAGTAGGAAAAAGAGGGTAAGCTAGCTATAAACCATAGACATTTTTTTGGTTTCTGGGTTTCTGCATTTTATCGCGTAAAGATTGACATTGACTAACATCGCGTACAGTTAGCCTAGCTATCAAAGGGAGAGGGAGAGGGGGGGTCAGTTTTGTGCTGTGGTAATTCTCGACAAAGAGACAAGGTGGTCAGGGAACCCGTTTGAGCAATGAGACAAAGAGCCTGAAGGAGCCTTAAGAGTGCTTTTCTTTCCTTTTTCTCTTTTTAGTAGCCCTCTGCTTGCAGGCTTGATCCAATATTAGAACCATGTCTCGCTTTTTGCCTCTTCGCACCTTTTCTCTTTCGAGAGAAACGCGTGCTTGTATTTGTGATAACGTCATCTTCCTCGTCCATTTGGCAATTCTGGTCTCCAAAACCAAATAATTTAAAACACACTTTCAGCAACTCGAATTTCAAAAATTCCCTTTTAGTTTTTTCGTGTTTTTGGTTTTTGGTCGAATTTGCTTTATTTTATTGCATATGATTCATCATTTGTTTAAATATAACTAATTCCAAAAAGTTAATTTTGTTTTTTTATCCCTTTTTGTGGTTTGTTTACCAGTATTTTAATGCAAACCCCGTTCTTGATGCATCATTCCCACCATTCACCAACACAAGACAACATCATTAGCACAAACCTTCAGTTGTCCGTTTCTTGAGACCTGCACAAAACAGAGGCTACTTAAGTCCCAACTCCCCTCTCTTGGTTTTTATCAAAACCAAACTCTCATGATTTGGTTTCTTTACCTTTTCACCTCTTACTCTATCATCCCCATAAAAATCATTGTCTCCGAAATAATGTGTTTTGTTTTATAACACGCGCTTATTTCCTGTCATAGATAATATGGTGAGTGTTGCTCACCACCAAATGAGCTGATGATTATATCTGATAACACTTGGCACCTTTTAACTTGGAGGGTCCATTGTTTCTTTCTTTTTTTTCCTTTTGAGTTTGCTCCGTTATGCAAATTTCTCTTGCCTTTCCCTTTTTAGCTTTTCATAACTCTCTCTGGTTTTCTGTGAATGCTCTCTTCTCTCTTTATTACATAAGCCCATTCACATATATCATCCATGCACATTGGTTATGATTTAAAGATGATGGATCAAAGAGTAGTGATGTTATGGTGGTGGTGAATTTGATGCAACAGATTTGGTTATGATGGAGCCAATGGAGTCTTGTGTCCCACCTGGATTCAGATTTCACCCCACAGATGAGGAACTAGTTGGTTACTATCTGAGGAAGAAGGTTGCATCACAGAAGATCGATCTTGATGTTATCAGAGACATTGATTTGTACAGAATTGAGCCCTGGGATCTTCAAGGTATCAAAGTTATTCCTCCTTAGTACTTTCTCTCTTTCTTCCTAGTTTAGGGTTTATGATAGATCACACCCTATCAGGTCAGCTAAGATCGACCAGGATTCGGGTTTAGAATAGATCATACACTGTTTTTACGTACAGAAATTGTTCACTGCCTGGATCAATGTGTTTCCAGGAAGTTCAGCTTCTTTATAAGGTTTAGCTCCTCGCATACACATAGCAAATCTTTTTTTTCTTTTATGAACTATAATTAAGTAGTGGACAAACTAGCTGCACCAAGTCCAGCTAATCTTAAATGGTATAGAAAACCCATTAAGAAGTTTGAATGTGGTTGCTTTTGTGATTGGCATATATATACAGAGAGATGCAGGATTGGGTATGAAGAGCAGAACGAGTGGTATTTCTTCAGCCACAAGGATAAAAAGTACCCAACTGGAACAAGAACCAACAGGGCTACCATGGCTGGGTTTTGGAAGGCAACAGGGCGAGACAAGGCCGTGTATGACAAAGCAAAACTCATTGGCATGAGGAAAACCCTCGTCTTCTACAGAGGAAGAGCCCCAAATGGGCAGAAAACTGATTGGATCATGCATGAGTACAGGCTTGAATCGGACGAGAATGGTCCTCCACAGGCAAGCATATATTATCTATATTCTTCTACCACTACTGTCTCTCTTTCTCTCTCTCTCTTTCTTAATCGAGATGTTACATTAAAGCTGAAAGGCAATTGTCTTCATGGTCGTCCAACATGCTGAGTAGCTTTTGAACAAGCTCCATTGACCTAACATTTGGAACTTTCTTTTTCACACAAGAGTGTCTAAAGATGTTTTGGTCTCCATTATATGTTCATTAGTAAAAACTTCTGTCCCTTGGATAAGATCATTACCGCCCCATAAATTCTTCATATAATATTTTTGGTGAAAAACTGATAGTCTTCGGTTCAAATCATTTCACCAATCCGTCTTTTTCAACTTATAAGGGGCAAAATCACTATTGATATCCATGCATTGGCCACTAACTGTAGTAGTCTCAAACGCGTACGTTCTCAAGAAAGATGGCATCCACATACACCATTCCTAAGTCAAAAGTCCAGTAGTGATTTTTAAAGCGCATGTAACTTTTCTTCCGGTTCCTTTTCTGGTATGGCTATCTTTCTTCCTTCATTTTTGTCAAAAGACATATTCCAATTTTCTTCGTGATTCTTATTAACTTTGACAGTATCCACTACTTCCCTTTACTAAACAAAAAGATAACTTGCAAAGAAAAGCCAAAAGGGCACAGTTACATGCAACATAAAGAATAAGTTACTTTTTTACTTGGACGAAACTAAGAAGAAAAACACCTATCATCACTCTCTTCTTATAATATAGTTGGTTACACATTATATTGCAGGAAGAAGGATGGGTAGTTTGCCGCGCATTCAAGAAACGAACCACTGGCCAAAACAAGAGCATTGAAGGGTGGGACTCGGGCTTCTTCTATGAGGAATCAAGTGGCATAAGCTCAGTAGTGGATCCCATTGAGTACATCTCGAGGCAGCCTCAAAACTTTTTGGCTCAGAACTTTTTGTGCAAGCAAGAGTTAGAAGCAGCAGAGAATTTAAGTTTTGTGCAGTCTGATAATTTTGTACAGCTTCCTCAGCTAGAAAGCCCGTCTGTTCCACTAATAAAGAGGCCAAGTTCAATGTCTCTCCTATCGTCAGAGAATAACAACTGTCACAATAATAATAATACTACTGATCAGGAAGAAGGGCAAACTACAGGATGCAGTGGTACCAAGAAAGTGACTGACTGGAGAGCCCTAGACAAGTTTGTTGCTTCTCAGTTGAGTCAGGAAGACAGATATGATGGGGATGGAGTCTCCTCAAGCTTTGGGGAGGTGAACAATTCAGATATGCCCAGCTTGCTGCTTCTGCAGAGTGGTAAAGACGAAGGGAACAAGTTTAATGGATTCTTAAGTTCAAACTCTGAGTGTGACACTGGAATATGCGTATTTGAGAAATGAAGGGAGTTCCAGAGGTTCTCATGATCAGAGGGGCTAGTACTATTAATGTATGATGATGATTCCTAACCTATATATTTTTGTAAAAAAATATGGTTGTGAATGAGTGAAAATTTCTCTTCAGTAGCAACATGATACAATCATATTTAATTATTATTTTTTAATAATAGACAAGGTGTTACTACAAACCTAGAATTCAAAATGTCATCGGTATAATATAGACATTTTATATGTCAGAAAAAGGTAGGAAATGATTAGAAATGAAAGACTAGTGTTGAAAGAAATTTTCTCCAGTCTACAGGGAAGGTGGTGCAGTAGCTAGCGCCCTAATTACCTATCTTTAGAACCCGAGTTTGATCCCTTAGGGCTAGTTCGGGAACAAGAGAATATGGGAGGAATGACTGGGTAGGGGAGAAAATGGAAGGAGTGAATGATGATTTACGTGTTTAGAAACAAGAAAGAATCGTGAGGGAATAGAAAACTAGGAGAATGAATTCTCTCCTGACCCACCATTTATAATCTCTCCTAAAATGAGAGAAAATGGAGAGAATTGGGACTCGTGGGTTTCAATTTTTTTGTTATGATAATTGTGCCCTGATATTTTTTATGCTTTTATAGGATAAGTTATATAGCCATCTAAGTCATTTTTGTAATTTTTTATTATGTTCACTACTCTATTTTATCTTCTTTTTAATTTTAAATAAAAGAATGAATCATTCCTTCCATTTCATCCCTCCTTTCCCAAACCAATAAAGAGAATCTCCTATTCTATTCTCTCTTCTTTCATTCCCTCAATTTTCATTCTCTTCATTTTCTGTTCCCTCAACTTTTTTCCCAAACTTAGCCTTAAGTCAAGCCTTATATATAAGTGATGTAGTAGAATATGACCTTCCACATAGTGCTGGCTGTAGAGTCAGTTTGGTGTCTGTTATGTCCTCATGGGCAGTCTCTCCTATGAACAGAGTTGATAAGGCAATGATGACACTACCAGCACTTTTTTTACTATAAGAAAAAAAATTTCTCAAGCGTGCATACCTAATTAGAGACTAATGTCCGAGTGTCATTGCAAACATGTTTGTGATGCGCATGAAGACTAGAAATTATCCTCCCTAAGGTTACTCTCTAACGGTATTTCTAAACAAAACTAAGAAGAAGTTTTGAAGGATCAATCATACCAAAAGAATGACTTTTCCAGCATTGCTCAAAAGGAAGTCCCTGGACATACTCTGTAACTTTCGTATCAACACGAAGCTTAAGCAAAAATTCAAAGTTGAGAGCTTTAATTGCCTTTTTAATTTCTTTGCAAGAGTTTCGTCAGCCAAAAAAATCAATAGAAAAGGAAATGTATGTACATTGTCCAGAAAAATGGAAGATGGAGAATTTTTTAATCCTTATATATAAATAATTTTTTGGTTATTATAAGTACTCTATTTAGTTTCTAGAGATGGTTTTTTTAACTAATTGTGTATGATTCTTTAACTATATATCATCATCTAAATATTAGATTTAGATTGTATTCAAATTTGGATGATATCAATAAGTTGTTACTGCCAATATATGGCTCCAATGTTTCTTCTTTAATAGTATCTTTTTCCAAATTTAAAGCAGTTCTAATTTGCAGCCCTGTGAACTTCAAAAACTGTTTGATAAAGGATGGAAGGTGCCAATGAAACGGTAGTTCAGTGGTATAATTTGTGCAAAACAAGAGGGATGAGGTATCAAATTCCAGCCTCACTCTCAATAATAGCTTGTGTAAAGAAAAAAAAAAAGGAAGGGAAAGGTGGAAAAATCTAAACTTAGGTCATAAAAACAGGATATTAGCCCAAAACTTGTCAAGAATGGCATCAAAAAAAAAAACTTGTCAAGAATCAGTACAAGCAAAAGGGCTGTTGGGTGAAGATTTAGAAAATAATTTTACTATCCCTTCGATCAAGAAACCTCATCATCATCTAGCATCAATGTCATTGCCAAAAAGTACCAAAATGTGAGGTTGGTCTAAGGTAAGCGTCATTCAAATAAGGTCTCGGATTCGAATAATTATATTTGCAGAAAATGTCTATTGGGAGGATTACCAATCATGACCAAGTGCACAAAGGTCGTTTCTAGATTAGTCTGAACAAAAGAAATGACATTGCCAAAAAAATCATTGGGCGACTAAATTTGCTCCAGATCACCTTGAAGAATCATTTGAACTTTTACATTAGTAAGAGCCGGAAAATATAGTAAGTGCAATGGTTTTTGTAGAGTTACCAAAGATCAAGTATTGAAACATGCATCTGATCAGATAATTCCATAAGATGAATCAAATATAATCCCAACTTACAATGTTAAAAGGTATTCTGCGCATGCGAAATAAATGGCGTCTCCAGAATTGTTTTCAGAATTATGCACCTATGTCATATCAAATTCACGCACATTGTTTCTGCAATTTATGCTGAAAACAATTAAGAAGGGAAAGGGGCTGTTCCACTACTCTTTATAGCCCAAATTTCAATCGGCCTCTCCACCTAATTTGTATCTTCTTCGTGCAAATTGATTCTTTTTTTTTGCTGCTAATGAGACTTTATTTATTCAAGTATAAAAATCCAGGTGTACAAAAAGATGAAGACAAGACTCGATTCACAAAAACATACACGCAAGTCACTGGGGAAAAAACTATATACAAAAACGAGAGCTACTTAGCCAGTCACTTCGAGGCTCCTGAAGTTTCTTCTCACACCACGCCAACTACGGAGTGATTCTGCATTAGAAATAACGAAAGAGGCACTGATGTTTTCTTGAATTTGGTAATGCACATAGGTTTTCTGTGCTACAAACTTTATGGTTTTGGTAAACAAGTGTAATCTAATATATTAAAAACTGCAGGTCATTCAACGAAATATATTAAATTTTGCACTTTTAGTCTTTGCAAAGACATGACAAGGAACCTACGGACCAGTGAAAGCGTCCCAGATTTAATTCTCCAACATAATCATCAACTAGCAAGAGACCAAACAGTGAAAACGTATTATGAATATGTCATCAGGATTGAGGCTATATATCCTCATTCTCAAAAGTCTTTTTCATGCTGCTTCTATTGTCAACTAATTAATCGAGGCTCGAGGGGCTTTATCGTTTCTGTACATATGTTGCTTCTTTCATGCTGCAGCCTTACGGGGATCATTACACATGGATTAATAAGAACAAAATGGTCTTCAACTACTACAAAAACCCACGCCAACTGCCTTCCACCTTTAGTAAAGTTACGTACAAGAATTGCCAAAAAGAGGGACAACTAAAAGAAGACTATTTGGTTTTTTTCTTAGCAGTACTAAAAGACTATTTGGGTTAAAATTAATATCATCATCAACGCATTCATGAACAAATGGTCAAATATGTCGGTGGTTATCTAATAAGCATCCAGTTTGAGTAGACTGAGCAGCTCAGCTCTCTACCATGAAAACATCAACTTTAACTTTGTTCAGCTAGACATAAATAAAAGCATAGGTTTTACACATCAAATAAATACTGGATATATCTAAGAATATATATATTTAGAAAGAGCTTTATATTGTGGCTAGGTGGGTCCATTGGTTGTCTAGCATGCGCTTATACTGGGCATGCTCTGTCTTAACCATTTTGACCCTCTTATGTCTGTGTCTCTCTATAGCATAGTATTTTCCATGTCGTCTCAACGCCACCACACCCATCACTAAACGAGGATAGGAGGATTTGCACTTTGTTTGCTTGCTTTTAGTTCAATGGGGGAGGGGCAGAAAGAGAGATTTGATGATAAATAGTGTATAACTCTGGCATTTTCAAGGTCCTACTACGATTGGGCGAGAGACCATTTTGTTTGCTTTATTGGTGTTTGAATGTGCCACAAACGATTCTCTGATTGGACAAACAACTAGGTTTGTGATATGGTCTTTTTCTCATAGGGTTAAGCACCTTTTTAGGTCCTCGGGTTTCGCATTTGTCCTATTCCTGTACCTGCGAGTTTTTCTGTCCCTTTTAGGTACCCCGGGTTTCAGTTTGTGGCTCTTTCCTATACTTCAGGCAGCCCGGCCGATGATGTGGCCAGTTGCCCGGGCAGACCTGACACATGGCACTCTCCTATTGGTCCACGCCGGAAAAAGTGGGGCCCACCGTTTCCCTCAGATTTTTTCCCCGAAAATTCGAAAATTCATTTTCCTAATTTTTAAAGTCCTTACCGACTGGTTGGACCGATTTTTCACCGGTTCGCCTCGCCATACCAGCTCAACCCCATCAACCCACTTCAATTTAAACAAACCCATTCGTCCCTTCTTTCTTTCTACCTCCACACATCTCCCCTCCCCCCAAATAAAACGCTCCCTTTTTGAAAGAACCCTAATTTTGCCCTCTCCCCTTGAATCATGTCTTCTCATTCTTCTTCTTCTTCGTCCATCAAATCGGTGTCGCGCCATCCGAAGCAACAATCAGCAAAATGAATTACGTCGGTGGGGAAGCAGAAGCCGGACTTTGGTTATGTAGGGGTCGACATTCTCTGTTTTTGCGGATTGAGAAGTGGTAGGTGGATATCATGGACCGATGACCATCCTGGGGTGAGGTTCCACAAATGCAATGTATGTAAGTTCTTTTGCTTTATTGATGCAATTGAAGGCTGGGCAGCAGAAGTGATTAGAGGGTTGCGTGATAGGGAAAGGGAGTTGCACGTTGCGAATCAGGAGTTGGAAACTGAGTTACATGAGCATATGATCAATGGTGAGCCTCTAATTGGTCGCGTTGATGAATTGGAGTCCGAAAATGGTGAATTGAAGGCTGAAATCGGTGAATTAAAGGCTGAAAACGGTGAATTGAAGGCCCAAAATTTACGCCTTGCTGAGGAACGTGATGCACTGTCACTGGAGTCAAGGAAGTTGCAGGCTCAAATTGCAATGTATGAGAGGGAGAAGAAGAATTTTTGTTGTAAAATTGGTGCAGTAGTGGTCGCAATTTGCATTGTCTGGCTTTTCTTTTGTTGTATGTTAGATTGAACTGCAGTACTCCTCTTTGTTGGTGAATGGTTGTTTGGTGTTTGTTGTTTTGCCTGAATGAATGGTTGGGTTGAATGTAATCGCCCTGTTTGTAAGTGAATTGTTGTTTAGTGTTTGTTGTTTTTCCCCAATTCAATTGTGTTGTACTTCAGTTTGAATTGGCAAATTGCACAACCCAGTGCAGAAGCTAAGTAGCCAATGCACATAAGACAAGTTGGCAAATTGGCGAATGCACAGCCATTAAGTAACTTCTGTGTTGAAGAGAAGAATTGCAAATTGGATACATGGATATAAAGAAAAGGATAATTTAAGTGAGTGAACATCAACATCGCCAATAACATTTATCATGAACACAAATATCGTCACAAACATTAAACATGATCATCAATGTTCATAAACAGAAAACATCAAACATAAACATCCGAGCTAAATGTATAATAATGTCATAACGATACATTTAGCATTGTGTCACTAGCTTCATCATAATCCCCAAAACACTGAGTTCTTCACAGCACTAACTTCTTCACTTCTTCCTTGTTGATCTTGTCACTACCCCACTACTGCTGCTTCCTGTATCAGCTTTTGGCCTTTTGGTACATCTGCCAAAGGCAACTGAACTGGAACTGATCTCACTCTGACTCCTTGTTCGACGAGTGGGATTTGCAGTGGGAGGTTTGTGCCTTGACTGCTGTCCAATTTGTGGATTGAGTTGGGTTTCTTCACTCCCAACATGTGGTGGTTGTTCAAGATTGGAAGTTACACCAGCACCTCTGCCACTTCCTCTGCCACGACCTCTACCACCACCTCCGCCTCGACCTCTACCACTAGCAACATTTCTATCACCAGCACCAACTTGATCGACAGTTGAAGTTTGGGTTTGCGGACTTTGGCCCTGGTCGAGATAACATCAACAACAGCAAGAATAACAGTAAGCCATTGATGAAGTGAAATAAATTGAAATTGTAATGCGAGTAAGCTTAGAGAGCAATGTTATATTCTCCACAGTTGAGGCTTGTGTAGTATTCTATGGCTGCATGTGCTCTGGATTAGCATCATTTGGCACTTCAGTTCGGTTCTGTAACCAAGTTACTCAAATTTGAGAAGCTGATACCGAGGTCAACATACAAAAATTTTAGGTAGAAAGATACATTACCTTGCTGTTTTTAGGACAAGCCCGACTATTGTGTTTTGCCTTTGAGCATAAAGTGCAATTTTGATTCCTTTTAGGCCTGATTGGGTTGTTCCCTCCCTTTCGCCTCTCCTTCTCCCAACTTTTGTCATCTCTTTTAGTTTTCGGCCTACCTGGCATTTTTGGAACAACTGGTGGTTTCAATGCAAGCTTCCCAGTTTTTGACCAAAATTTCTTCCCACCAACTGGTTGCATCGTATATTGGTAAGCCTTTTCAAACATCTCTATGGTGTACCAGTGGCTTACATAGTCCTTTATCGGTAACTTCTCATGTTCAAGCACGCATATGGCATGAGGACATGGAATTCCAGACACATCCCATCCCCTGCAACTGCATATTAATTCCTTAAGCTTCACAACATACTGCTCCCCTCCGCTGACAACTTCATATCCACCATCCCCGTTAAAATCCACATGGAACTTGGAAGCAATGTCACTGTTATCTTCTATTTTGTTCCAAATCCTTTTCCCCACACCATCCCTAAAGAAGCCTTGCTTCCCATTCTTTCTCTAACCTAGTCGAGTCATTACTTGCTTCCTAATCATTTCTAACATGGTGATGATGCTCTTGTAATTTGCTTCTATAATCCAGGCATTGAAGGCCTCAGACATATTGTTGTCTACAGCATCACACTTGGATTCTGTGTTGTAGAAGCACCTACACCAGACTGTTGGGTTAACATGCAAAAAATCCTTCTTCGTGCCTTCTGCTAACTGCTCCATCTTCTCAATCTCCTCATTGAAATCCGGCTCACATGTTGCCTTGCACGCTTTCTAGAACAGCATGTGTAACTCATCCCCCTTCTATGTCTTCCTCCATTTGGCAAATATATGCCTTGCACAACGCCTATGTTGTGCATTTGGCATACAATCGTATATTGCTGCAGCGAGCCCCTATAATTAAAGAAACAAGCAGAATAAGAAGGTTTCTACAATGCACAGATTAGGAACCCTTAAATTCAAATTAAAGAATTAAAGTTACCTTCTGTTGGTCGCTAATGAATGTCCACCCATTCCCTCTTCCATAATCAATGTTTAGGTCGTGCATCAGGGCGAGTAAGAAATCTTTCCAAGTTTCCTTCCTCTCGTAGTTCACCACAGCCCAGGCGATGGGATACATCTGGTTGTTTGTCCAACTGCTGACAGTAGCTGGCCTTTGAAAGGTCCTTTCAAAAAGCACCCATCAATTCCAATCACGCGTCTGCATCCCTCAATGAACCCTTTTTTCACTGCATCGAAGCAGATATACATAGAGACAAACAATCCACTGTCTGTTGACACAAGATCCACACTGCTACCTGGGTTTGATTGTCTCAACGCTTCAGCATAATCCTCCAAACTAGCGAATTCAGCAGCCACATCTCCATTGAAAAATTTCAGCACTTCAGATTTTGCATTGTTGCACTGGTTACAGGACACAACAAACCTTAACTTCTCTTTTACATCTGCATGCATCTCTCTCACACTCATTTTCAAGGTAAATTTTCCCTTTGTTTGGAAGAAGTAATCACCCAAGGAATGGTAAGTGATTCGTGAATTCTTGGAAGAAAATCCAATACAAGAATGCACTGGAGGAGGACTCTTCACAGTCCATCTTCCATCAGTCTCAAGTCTGGAAACATACAAACGCCATATGCAGTTGGTTTTTTTGCAACTAGTTGTGTACTTGAACTTGGAATCCTTGAAAACATATACAATAATCAAAGATAGATACATGGAAAGGAAATGCAGGAAAACAAACAACCTATCATTGAAACACATACCTTATCTACCTTGATGTCTTTCCTCTCAACCACTGAATATTTTCTCACAGCATCTTTAATTTCCACCTTGTTAACAAACACCATACCTTTCTGGAAATATGGCTTCTGAGCCTTGCTATCATACTTCACTGTCTTCGATTTAGTTCTCTCTGCTGCATCCACACCCTCGGCATCGTCTTCTTCTTCCACATTTTTGTAGCTGCCTTGCTCATCTGAGACATAGTATAGGTTTTCTTCAAGAGGTACATTAATACCCTCACCCTCACCCTCATGTACCTCTTGCGGTACATTAATATCCTCACCCTCCTGCACCTCATGTCGGTCATTAATACCCTGACCCTCATTCCTCACTTCTCCATTCACACCCACATCTTCTACCATATTTACCCCACTGCCATCAACAGGAATATTTCCCAAACTACCATCAACAGATTCTTCACAAAAGGGACCACCAACATTTTCCACATTATCTGCAACCAACTTTCCTTTTCCCTTGTGATTTTCCCTATACTGTGCCTCCACTTTTCTTTTGTTTTCAATAAAAGAAAGCAGCTCCTCATCATCACTTAGGTATTTTGTGTGCACCCAACCTTCATCTCGCGGCATGTGGTACTCATCATTATCTGCATTTCCATTTTCATTCCTTGCATCTTCATTTATAGTAAGCATATCTCCAGGTACTTCATTCTCGGCAACTTCATTATCAGCAACTTCATTCCTTGCATCTTGCTTTCCAGCAAGCATATCTCCAGTAACTTCATTCTCAGCTTCTCCATCCTCTGCGCCTTCATCTTCACTTGAAACAAAAGTGACAACTACTGCATCACTGTCTTCACTAACTGATTCTCCATCTTCATCACTGTCTTCATTCTCCCCATCTACACTGGCTTCATGAATTGGCTCTTTATTCGCTGCTCCAACACGTTGGCCTTTCTCATTATACCCCAACCTCTGACATGCCTCAACAGGAGTTTCACAAAGCAATAGATGCACAGTATCTCCATGCTGAATATATATGTCAATCACATCATACTTACTAGCAGCATCCAGTAAGCCCATAATACTGTCATCTCCCATTCTAACCACCTTCATAGCAGTATGTAAGCACATCCCGGGAACACAATACCAAACATCTTCAATCTTCACATGCCCATTCATTTTACAACCATTAAGCAACACCATCAGATCCAACTCATCAGCCACAGTATACTCTTCAAATACATGACCCCCAACATATTCTGTGGAATTATGTGTCCTGTTAAATGCCCCCCCGATATGAAATTTCAACAACACCTCACGCTGACCCATTTGCACCTACACAGAAACTACACAAATAGCACTAAACATTACAACCTGTTCGTGAGGAAACCCTAAGCGAAAGAAGTAAACATTACAATGGCTAATTCGAATTGAAATAAACAGAACATATACAATGCCTACATGTGATACTACATACTGCCATTATACGGTACTGTATGTGACTGTAGAATACAGAGGCAAGGTACACGACAGGGGCAAGGGTTATTTTAGGAAAATGCATTTCTTAAAGAAATAAAATCTGACCACATTTGCATAAAGAATATCTGAGCTTGACCAGAATCGACTCTGACCACAACTTTCCACATGCATGGCACACTTAAAAAAACAACATACCTTCTTTCGTTTTTGCCTCCCCCGACAACTTTGTCGCAGCCACAGCCAACCTTTCTTCAACCTTCTTCCGCCTTATCTTCCTTCCTTCTTTCGCTTTGGGTTCGCTTTGGGTTCCACACATGCAGCTTCGAAAATTGACTTTCGGAAATCGAGGGCTCGTCGGACTTTAGCTCTTCATTGTATGGGGAAGAGGATTTAGGGTTGCGAAGAGGGGGAAATCGTTTTGGGGGTGCAGCATTAGGTTGGGGAAATCGCTTTATGGCTTGGGAGAACGGATTAGGAGGGCGACATTAGGTTGGGGAAATGGCGTGGAAATGAATTGAGGGGAGAAGAGGGAATTAGGGGTATTCAAATCGGGGGAATTGCATTGGGGGAATTTGAATTGGGGAAATGGCTCCACCCCGTTCCTTTTAATTCAAACCGAGCTGGTATGGTGAGACGAACCGGTGAAAAATCGTTCCAACCAGTCGGTAAGGACTTTAAAAATTAGGAAAATGAATTTTCGAATTTTCGGAGAAAAAAATCTGAGGGAAATGGTGGGCCCCAATTTTTTTCCGATGTGGACCAATAGGAGAGTGCCACGTGTCAGGTCTGCTCGGGCAACTGGCCACGTCATCGGCCGGGCTGCCCGAGGTATAGGAAAGAGCCACAAACTGAAACCCGGGGTACCTAAAAGGGACAGCAAAACTCGCGAGTACAGGAATAGGACAAACGCGAAACCCGAGGACCCAAAAAAGTGCTTAACCCTTTTCTCATACTTAGTGGACCACGCGGTCCAGAAGATTGACACTACTATTTTCTTTATTTTTCTTGTGCTGTGTCAATGTCATTATTTCCTATCATATTTTCATGTCTGTGTGTCTGTGTACATTCGATTCAAGGGATGTATGGTCTCTTATTTCCCATAATTTTCTTTCTTTGTTTTTCCCCATCGAATCTCTCATATGGGTCGCAGAGTTTCTTTGGCCTGAAACTTCACACTTGGCTTAGTAGAAAGCGAAATTGTAAGATACATTAGTATCCACAAATAATCTTTGAATTAAAGGAGTTGGTCATATTTAACTTACATGAGTACCTATAAACTGCAAGTAGTGCTAAACTTGAGGAATGAAGATTATATATTTAACGGTGAATTAGGATCTTTTCATATACCCGTTTTTTATATTTTGCGGACTATATATGAACATATACAAATTTTAGTAAGAAATGCTGGATTGATCAAGCTTCTAGAATTAATTGAATTTCTGAGGAGATTCAATGATGTCCAATCTTCATTAGAATCCTCAACTAATTGATGCAGGTACATGTCCTTCCTTCAGAGCAAATTGAGAGGAGCCACCCCACAAGTAGGACCTTCTAATGCTCTGCTGCATGCATCAGTGTCAAATGATAAAAATGTAGAGTCAAAGGAAAAACTCATTTTTGAACACTCGATCAATCAGTAGATAGGTGTAGAAATTCTCCTC
Source organism: Turnera subulata (assembly GCA_028386065.3). Lineage (NCBI taxonomy): Eukaryota > Viridiplantae > Streptophyta > Magnoliopsida > Malpighiales > Passifloraceae > Turnera > Turnera subulata. The sequence continues at coordinate 4,391 of JAKUCV010004186.1, read as the reverse complement.
CGGCAAATCCAATGAAGCCATATCACTCACATTTAAAGTGATAACTCATTTTTACCTTTCAATAATTAGTATTCCGTTTACTCACCAATCGCGGCATTCCATATCACCGAGTATTTGCCTTTCATAAGGAATGATTACCGCACTTTAGTCTTCCTAATCATGTCAATTCTATTCTCTCTATTGTTAAGTGGTGTGAGGTGATTGATAATCAAACTAAATAGACCTTGCACCAAAAATTGATTGGTATTGTGTTTGTCCCCTCCAAATCCATCATGGGTTTCTACAGATATATACCTGTGAACAATATCTCCAACTTGGACTCAAGTTACCGACACTTGTGAAAGGAGTTCTTGTTTTTCCTTCTCGTTTCATTAATTTGGTCTTTCACATAGACGATGGACCTATTTTAATTTACCAATGGGCCTTTGAAATATTATAAAATAGATTTCCTTCTTTACATTTTATAATCTCAAGTTTCCAGCAGAGATAATTTTTTTTTTTTCCTTTTCCACCAAAAAAGTTACCGGCATATGAAGTTCTAGTACTGTGGTCCCATTGTGCAAGCAATCGAGACGTTCTATTTTAGTGATGAAGGTCTTGCTAGCCATAGTAGGCAGGGGTCGACCAATCACGTTCCATCAAATGAGTACCAATGAAACTGTGTTTGAATTATCGCCATCGCCAAAAGAGTGCAGTTTTTAATCGTGACTATACATTAAAAATAAAAAATATTGCACTATACTATATGCTTATCTGAATCTTGGTCGGGGATTCATCGTCCCCTCCACCCAGGCCACTTACCCAACTCTGCTGCTGCCATCCAAAGTTTCCATCTCTGCTTGCTTTTGTGTTTAAGGAATTCTTCCATCTCCGTCTAAAGCGAGACCATGAAACACGATGGTGGATTGGTTAGTCTTTGAAATTTTCTAGTCATCCTCTCTCTCTTTCTCCTCTACTTCCTCATCCATACTTTAAATGAGTAGCTTTTCATTCAATCTTAACCCCTTTCTCAGCTCTCAATATTTAGTTTGGCTACCTGGCACTTCCCATCTTCTACTATTTGTGTAAAATTGTGTGTTTCCTCCTTATTGAGCAAGCACACCAAGTGTTTGATAAAATGTTCCAGAAATGTTTGGATGTTACCTCATTCAATTCAAGTTAGAGGATTCGTTTGTGGTCGATTTTGATTTTTAAATCCAATCTTTTCAGTTCCGGTTATCCGGATTTAGGGTCTTTGACCCCAAGTTTATCAAGTTTATCATAGTCCTCAAGCACCGATTTTAGAAGCTTGGTGCTGCTGTTTGGATGGAATTCCGAAACAAAAGTCGCGTGGGTAGAGGAGTTATCGCCGGCGACGGCAGCGGTGGTGACGATGGCGATGGTGACGGGGGTGCAGCCGACACTGGTTGGTCTTTTAGCACGTTTGGGACGCAGCTCCTGCCCGGCGAATTTGGGACGCAGCTCCTGCACGTTTGGGGACGCAGCTCCTGCCCGTCATAGTCGTGCATCCGATGTTGGGGATGACAAAGAAGATGAGCAGCATCGGATTTTGAATGCATATAAAAGAAGACCAAGACGGAAAGAATGTCAATTCCCATTGCAACGAGATGGGCACTACATCGCCTTTAGCTCCACAACCTCAAAAATGTCGATTTCCAAAGACATAGAAGAGTGCTCGACCTCCGGGAAGGATCGCCTGGTACTAACCAGGGAAATGCCGTTCCAATTGTGTAAGCAAGAAGGGAAAGCCATCACTGTGAGAGCTAGCAGAGGATGTGGTCTTGATCAGCCAGGCAACTAGGAATTCCGGCTATGCTTTTCTACTCGGATATGCTATGTTATTATTTTGGCCAAGTATAGCATTTATATTTCTGCTGGTTTGTAATTTTTAGGATTAGGTTTCATTGACTATGATTGTTTTAAACTGTTTTCTATTAATATAACTATCGATGCTTGCAGAAAAAAAAAAAATCTTGGTCGGGGAGGCATTACAATGTGCAAGCTTATGGGCCAACAAAGAGCCTCAACGTTGAGCACTTTTATTTGCCTTTCACACAAGGAGAGAACAAGGAACATATACACATAGATAGCAATTAGTAGAAGGGTTGACCATAACCTGGTTCTTTTTGTACAACAATGATGCCAATGATGGCTCCCCAACAAAGCTTCCACAACCCATCTTTTTTTTATGAGCTTTTCATGCAAGGATAAGATGCATAGCACCAGTTTTCCTCCCCATCCTCAACCTAGCTAGCTACACAGTAAAGTTAGGTATCCAGGATAAAAGATTGTACAGTGCAATTTGCATCGAAAAGAATTTAAGTGGTTAAACGCAGCTGTAGTTTCACTTCCAACATTAATTGTCAGTGCATGTCACAATGAAACACTCAAGTTCTAGGTAGTATACATGATGTACATCAGTTTCTAAGCATCGAGGTACCATTGATGCTGATTGTGACTGTAACATGTAGATAGTGCTGTGAAGAAATTGTTAAAAAATTTCTGGTCGTCGACCCAAACTATAGGGTTGGTCTTACAGTGTTAAGACAAAATCATTATACTGCCTAAAAACAATATCATTTTGGGAAAAAGACTAGGTAGCTACTGCCTATTGACCAGCTAGCTACCTATTTTTACGTTGAAAAATATTTTATTCGGACGAAAGAATTCAGAATATTAAAAAATGAGAAGCATCTACTTATTTTTGGTTGCAAAGAGAGGCCAGTAAAACTTTTAAGTTACATCTATTTTTAGAGTTATCAATATACACAATCCTTTGGACTATGAGTAGTTGGTCAAATTTTCTTTTCTAAATTCGTTTATTGGAAACCTTATGGTTTTGAATCAATTATGGAGGAAAGAATGAAAAAAAAAAACTTCTATGTTCTCTGTTTTAAATCTATACTATAACTGTTGATGCTATGGTGGTTCGCTTTTTTGTTTTTTTAAAAAATCTGGTGGAAACACGAAACTAGCTTGTGTAGTTTCGAGCTGATGTATGGCACCCTTAGATATAAACCAGAAGTTTTGGGCTTTGATTTCAATTTTTCTTTCATAAAGGCCTACAATGTTAGGCAAAGCCGAAAAGTTGCACGACCCAAAAATTCAAAAGAACTTTTTTTGGATTTGGGACAACAAAGTCTTACAATTACTGGACTATGGACAAGGGCCTATTGCATAGAGTTTGGGTAAGGGCTTTTAAAATGTAGGCGACTAACGACTAACGAGTCATCTTATGGCTTCGATCCCAGTAGGAGGGTAAAAGGTTTCGGTAGTATTAGGACAGACCCAAAAAAACGGGAGGCAATATTCGCACTCCAAGGTTGTATAACCGCACTCCACTTTATCAATTTATTTTTTTCTAATGACTTAATTGACCCTGTATGTTTCTCTTCCAGTTCATTAAATTTCGCCTCGTACTTTACAATTGTGCTGTCAAAGAAAAATCATTTTATTCTTATCCTTGCAACGAGTGATATGGTCTTTATTTACGAAGTCTTTTACAAAAACTGATATGCCCATGAGTTGCGTATATTAAATATGTTTAATATGAAAACAAGGTAAAATAATTAAAAATCAAAATTTTCCATTTTAGCATACTTATCTTATTTTTTTTAGAAACAGTATACTTATCTTATTTTCTTATATGCATTTGATGGGTCATTCTATGGTGCTCCATGAGTATGGTACTCACCATAATTATTTTTTATTAATTAAATTTTATGTAATATTAATTTGAAGAATTTAAAGAATAATAAATACTTTCCTTAGGTAATAATATTTTTATTTCCATTTTAATTAGAAATTTAAATTTATAACTTATTAAGAGTTGGGGTAGATCCATTCATTCTAGGAGGTCGACCTAATAGTTATCAATGGGTCAACCCATTAAAATCATTGGTCGACCGATCAACTAAATAATTATTAATAGGTCAATACGTTTAAATTAACAGGTCAACCTATTAGCTAGCAAATATAATTTTTTTATTGCATAGAGGTCGACCTGCCAAATTCACAGGTCGACCTATCAATGGTTGAATGATTGTTACTAGATAGACCTGTTAAATTTAAGTACCTATTAGAGGACAAGCACAATCTTTTAAAATAATTTTTTAGAGGACAACCCGTAAAATTCCAGGTCGACCTATTAGCTAGCAAACACATTTTTTGGGAGGAGGACATGAGGTCTTGTTGAAACGCCCCGACCCGTATTTACCGTACACAGTAAACACAAGCCGAAACTGTGACAACCCAGCCCAACTAAGCCCAAGCATACAGTGTATATCACAATAACTTGGGCTCAACAGCCCATAATGAAAACATCGATAATATCTCAACACGGCCCAATGGTCCGATAATAACATATCAAAACTGGACCAACGGCCCAACAA